>OVAN01002803.1:0-27079 GCA_900406275.1 Anastatica hierochuntica
ATATATGGCATATAAGTCTTAGAATGCATTAATTTGAGTCTAGAGTCTAGTCTAGGAAACATATTGCATTTGTATACATTTTCCTTGCATTTTGTAGGTGCAAATTTGGATGGATCTATGGAGGCTCTATAGATGGATTCAAAGTGGATTCGGAGCTAAGAAATCAAGGAAAAGAGGAGCTAAATGCTATGGAAGAAGATTGGATCAACAAAGCATCAAAGGGGAGCAAGAAGCCACAAGAAACTGTAAAAGGAACTACCATGGACCTGGAGGTCGATGTCTGGTCTCTGAAGGTCGATGGCTGGTCTCCTTTACAGCAAACAAGCACCTTGTTGCTAAGTGCAACCTCCCATCGACCTAAAACAACCTCCCATCGACCTGGGAGGTCCATGGCTGGTTGCCTTTATCCGGAAACACCCTTTTTAGGGTTTCCTCTCTTCTCTCTTTAGTATAAATAGACCTCTCATCTTCCAAGAACAAAGACACTTTAGAAACAACTTTCCCTTAGCTTAAAAACCTCTCTTTTTAACACTTTTGTTTATGTTCTAAGTTGATTCTCTTGATCTTTTAGATCAAGAGCCTCTCTTGTATCTCAAATCTTTTATCTATTAAATCATGCTTATATTTCTCATGTTTTCTCTCTTCTCTCATATGATGTGTGAGTAGTCTTTTCTTGGATCTTGGGAATGGTAGATTTGAGATGATTTGTGGTTAGGTAATGGTGTTTAGTGATATATAGGACTTAGATCTCTATGGTTTAGGTGTTCTTAATGCTAGATATAGGATAAAAACTAGATTTTGACATGTATACATTTCACGCCTGAGAGGTGTTCGATGAAATGTCTTGGAGAGCCTAAAGTATGCCAAATTTAGCTTAGCCAACGAGAGTTGATAGCTAGGGAGTTTGGTGACAAAGTGGAATGATTCTTAATGATTGCTTGTAAATGATCACAACAAACGAGAGTTGAGTGAAATATGTTAGCAGGAAAATATGACTTTTAGCCATGAGAGTGGTATTTGTTCAAGCTTTGATTCCATAGTCATGAGGTTGAGTTCTTGTTGATTTCTCTTGTTACACCATTACCTAGCTACTAAATCGGATCATTGATTAGGTTAGGATTAGATCTAGGACTGTGATGGATGATTAGGCTAGATCTTGGCATAGATTCCTACTAGATCTAGTTTAGTTCTTCATAGTTATTTGCTTTCTCATTGACGCCTAGAAAGTGTTCGATGAAATGNACCTAGAAAATGTTCGATGAAATGCCTGAAAGAACTAGATCTGTCTTTCACTTGGGCCCATGAGAGTGGATGTTACCTAGGTGCTAGATGGCTAAAATGGCTTGAGACTCACTATCACGTACATGCTTAGATAAGCAACAAACGAGAGTTGACCTTGTAGTGTGTATAGGTGAATAGATCTCCGTCACGAGAGTGGGTTGATCGATTATAAAGGGATCTTTGGTCTAGGAATAGCTTCGATCCTCCAATAAATCCTTATCAAAGTCTATCACATATCTAGATTAAACCCAAACCTATAACCATCATCCCAAGATCCATCTTTATCTTATTACCTTTACTTGCTTATTTATTTAAGTTTCTACTTTATGCTTTACTTTCCTTGTCTACTTATGTTTCCTTTCTTTGATTTCCTTTAATCAAAAAAACCAAAACCCCTTTTCATATTCGCTTAGCTTAAGAACGCTTGTGTATTCTTAAAGTTTGAACTTATCTAGTTAAGGTTTGCTCCTTGTGGTTCAACCCCAAAGTACTACAATAGCATATCCGTGCACTTGCGGATTGTGTGATTGTTAGGAAACGGACTTATAAATTGTAAAGCTTCGTTGTCTTTTGTTTGCAAAAACAACCGCGCAACATTTTTTCAACACAAATCTCTCCTTGAAAATAAAAGCTTCTTCCTTGTAAAAATAGCTTGAAAATGGCGACAAGAGAGGAAGAAGAGAGAGAAAAGTGCTCTCTTAAAGTTGTGGATGAGATGTAGTAGTACAAAACATATTTAAAAGGTGGTCCCCCAAGTTTCTAAAAATTCAAGTTAAAAAGGGAACATTTTGCAAATTGGTCCAAATTTAAATTTTATTTTAAAATTGGAGGGAAAACTTATTTTCTTGAACTTGTAAAATATTGTACCAAAGGTTTTAAATTGAATCAAAAAGGGTAAAGTTTTCTCAAATCAAGCTTTGCAAAATTACTCTTGAAATTCTTTTAAATGGTGAAATGTAAATGAAATGCTTGAATTTAGGAGAACTTAACTTAGCCAAATGAATGTAATTAAATACTAAGTCATAGTGACTTTTTTGGAAATGTCCGTCCATTACTCCATTTTGGCTTTGATCGTTTTCTTGATTAGTTCTCTTTTGGTACCTAAGCTTAGAGCAAAAGAATGTCTTTGAAATAAGGTTTTTCCAAGACATAATTACCATTATTGAAATTAAAAGCATGAAAATTAAAGACATAAAAAGAAATATTTACAAAGGATGAGCATGAGATTGCCACTCAAGTACGCTTGTTTAATGTCATTAGCTTGGCCGTTCTTCTTTCTTTTAGTTAAAGAAATGAAGGACCATCCTTTCAAAGTCGGGTCCTATCGGTGCCGTCTTTATAGTATGATCTCTTAAAGAAGTTAGCAACTCCTTTACCTTTGTAGACATTCGGGTTGTAGCCACTTTTGAAACTTGGAGATCCAAGTTCTTGCATGTCTTCTCCTCTAGCTACCCTCTCATCATGATTCTTAGACATTTCCTTTGCCTTTCCTTGTACCCTATGTCTGTATCAAGGTCAATTATAGGGTAAGATACTCCTTTGTCGACATATTTCAATGTCAACATCTTCGCTTCACAATCAATTATGGCACTTGTAGTTAACAAGAAAGGAGTTCCAAGTAGAATTGGGAATTTAGCTTGAGTGGATTTGTTGTTCATCACCACGAACTTACTCTCCACATAAGTGTTTCCCACTCTTAGCCTCGCGTTTTCCAACCTTTCCATAGGAACTTTTCGAGTAGCATCTCCCAAAAGTACGGGATTAGCCCCTTCCTTGATTTCATCTGCCAAACCAAGCTCTCTTACACGGTCTAGAGAGATCACGTTCAAGTTAGCTCCCGTATCCGCTAGAGCATTCTCAAATTGGGAGCCTCTTAGACCACAAGGCACTACGAACCTTCCTTCATTATTGCTCCTTTTTAAGAACTTCTCGCCCACTATATAGATTGGGATATTGTTAGCTTGAAGCACCTTCTCTACCCTATCTATGGTGGCCAATTTCCTCCCAAGCTTCTCCTTAACCCTTGCATCGGTTTTGGCCATCTCATGCCTCTCTTGAGGGATGTCTAAATCGCCATCATGTTTCATCTTACGATAGAGAACCCCTAAGATCTCCTTCTTATAACATCAATGGTAAGGCAAGCGGTACTTTGTAGAAAAATAATCCAAGATGGAGAATTCCTTTTCGCTTATGTCCTCCTCACTAGGCTCACCGCTAGGAAGCCTTGATTTTTCATCCTTTTTCTCAAATGTCTCTTTCCTTGAGACATATTAGTTTCTCTTCTTCCTTGAAGCCATCATCCTTCTTAGCTTCCTCAAAAATCTCTTCCTTAGTAGCCTTATCAACAAGCAAAGGCTCTTCTTCTTCCTTCTCAATTTCGACAACTACTTTAGCCGAAGGAGTGTCCTTTTTCTCAAACTCCTTTCCAATTGTAGCATCTTTCTCCTCAATTATAAGGTCAAAGTTGGCATGACTTTCAATAAAATCTGGGTTCCCAACCAAATCCACATCCGAGCAATCAACAATCTCATCAAGAGGATTCAAAAATAGATTCTTAAAATCATCAATAATCTTTTCCTCTTCAAGAGTAAATAAAATACCATCTCATGGTTGAGGAGTGTGGTCGATCTCTTCTAAGAAGGCTTTTATCTCATTTTGTCCTTCCACTAGCTTCTTAAGCATCGCATGATTCTCCTCTTCTTTGGTAGGACCGGTTTTTTATTGAGGCTTTTGGTAGTAGTCTTGCTTAGATTGGTATTGGTTCCCTTGTTGGTTTGTCTTTGAAGGATATACTTGATTTTGTGGATTTTCCACATTAGTGCTTCGGTAGGATAAGTTGTAGTTGTTGAAAGACTTGTATCCTTGGTTGAAAGGTTTTTGGTAGTACCCTCCTTGACTGTAGCTCACTTCTTCTTGATTCTCAACCTCTTGTCCTTCGACTTCGGTTTCTGTAAAGTGAACACTTCTTCTTGTTTGTTGAATGAGCCTATCAACCTTATCACTAAGCTCCTTGATCTTGTCTTCCTTATATTCAGTGCTTCTCACCTTTCTATCATAATCATTCCCATCGCAATTGTTGCTTTGGGCTAGGTTGTCTATGAGTTTCTCTCCTTGATCAGCGGAAAGACTAGCAAAGCTTCCCATTGAGGCGGTGTTCAAAGCCAATCGGTACTTCTCTTGGACACCTCTATGGAAAATTTGAAGTAAGTTGCCCTTTTTGATACCTTGATGAGGACAACTCCTTATGTATCCATTGAAGCGTTCCCAAGCTTCATAAAGCAATTCCATTCCTCCTTGCTTAAAGGTAGAGATCTCATTCCTTATATTTGTCATCCTTTGGGGCGAGAAGAAATTAGCCAAAAATCTCCTCTTACACTCGTCCCATGTTGTGATAGAAGATGTCACAACTCCTTTCTCCCATTTAGATGCTTTTTCTCCTAAAGAGAATGGAAACAAAGTCAATTTGATGATGTCCTCCGGTACTCCATTGATTTTCAACGTTCTGGTGCCTTCAAAGTTTTCTAAGTTCTCAAGAGGGTTTTCCAACGCAAGACCAAAGAATCAAGCATTTTCCACCATATTGATCAAGCTTGACTTGATCTCAAAGTTGTTGTTTCGGATTGGTGGGGGTCTTATACCCATCCTTTCGCCATTAGTGAATGGCTCATTGCCTTGTCCAATGCTAGGTTCTTCTCTTGGGAGGTGGAATGGACGATTCCCTTAGTTTGCTTGACCCACGAAATTCCCATGGTTAAGAGGCGGAATTTGTTATTGTTGAGATGGAGGATTTTCTTGTTCAACTTCTTGATTCATACCCAACCTTCTTAGATGGGCTTGTCTTTCTCTAGCTCTTCTTTGTTTTGATTGTTGTCTTTCAATAATTGTTGGATCAATGTCAAGAAGTCTTGTATTTGGCTCACTTCTTGATCTTGTTATAATGTACCTTCACAAATCAAAGAAAATCAATAAAAGAAAGTAAGAAATTTAAATAAAATAAGCAAAGATAAATCTGAGTCCTTAAATCCTAGAAAATCTCTTTGAATATCCTAGTTAAAGCCTAAATCCCCAGCAACGGCGCCAAAACTTGATGTGGGCCAAGTTTAATATTTATAGAACCTAAACCCTACTTTATATCCCGCAAGAGAATGGGGTCAATTGTAGTACTTTAGGGTCGTCCAAGGATTTAAAGGCTAGACTAGTAGAACCTAAACAAAGAGAATGCACTAAGAGTCCTAGTCTAGGGGGCGATTTAGTAGGGGATTGTCACGGGTCTCCACTAAATCTAATGGTAATCAAGGCCAAACATGGTGAAAACTCAAAAGAAAGCAATAAGAAAACTAGCAAGAAAGTAAAGCAAGAAATGAGTAAACTTGGATCTAATCAAATAAAAGATAGGATCATGAGACAATGGTTATGGGTTCAGGTTCAATCTAGAGATGTGATGGACTTTGGTAAGGCTTTATTAGAGGATTGAAGTTATCCCTAGACCAAGGATCCCCCTATTATCGATCAACCCACTCTCGTGACGAAGATCTATTCACCTATACATGTTACAAGGCTTAACTCTCGTTTATTGCCTATCTAAACATGTATGTGATAGTATACCACAAGCCTTCTAGCCATTTAACACCTTGGTATCCCATCGGGCAAACTACTCTCATAGCTCAAGGTGAAAAACATAGATCTAGTTCTCTCAAGCATTTCATCGAACACTTTCTAGGCGTCAATAAGCAAGCAAATGGTTTGAAGAACTAAACTAGATCTAGTAGGAATCTATGCCAAAATCTAGCCTAATCATCCATCACAACACTAGATCTATCCCTAGCCTACCCTATCTCAAGATCTAAGAAAGATTTACTCACTTAGGGCCATGGAAATCCAAAGACAAGAGTTGGGTGATTGAGCTCCCATGGTCTTAGATAAATAGATCTAGAGAAAGAGATGAAGAAGAAAAGATCCAAATCACTCAAGAATAATAAAGAGTTATTACAAAGTGTTGGATCTCAAAATGAAAGAAAAGATAAGTGTTTTTCAGCAAAGATAAGCATATGTTAGGATATCTTGGTAAATAAGGGGGCTATATATACTAAGGGAAGGAGCGAGGAAGCCCTAAAAAAGGGTTTTATCTCGTCAAAGTCGCCTGCCATCGATCCAAGGGAAGGTCAATGGTGGCTCACCTTGGGCAGCAAGGCTGTCAAGGGAGGCAAGCATCGACCTAAGGTTAGCTAGCATCGACCTTTGGGTCAATGGCAGGGCCCCTTGGCAGCTTCTTATGCCTTCTTTCTCCTCTTTGGTGCCTTGCTTGATCCCAACTTCTTCCATAGTGTTTAGTTTTCTTTTTCCTTAGTTTTTAGCTCCTATTCCACTTTAGATTCACTTCTAGAGCCTCCATGAATCCATCTTGAAGTTGCACCTACAAATGCAAAGAAAGTGGTATGCAAATGCAATATGCTCCTAAACTAGACTCTAGACTTAAACTTACGCATTCTAGGACTTATATGCAATATTTACAACCTAAATATGAATGAAACTAAGCTAAAATGTATCAAAATATGCATGAAAATATGTACACATCACTAAGTACATATGAGTTATGTTATATTTTTTTAAAAATATTTTATTTACTTAATCAAATAGAGAACATGTGGTGCCGTTTTTTACTTTATTCAAAATGTGGCACCGTAAAACAATTAACACAATGGTACCAAGAATTTAAGTTGTACATTTTGTCGAGCTCGAGTTAGGGTTTAGTTTATGTAAACTTATTTGAATTTTATTTCAATTTTCTTTTAAGAAAAATATATGAATCTTTTAATTATATTTGGATTTTGATAAATTTGGAGCTGAAAACGTGGTTGAACACAGTAAGCGACGATATTACTTTGATCTTTACTACTTTTGGATTGTTTTGTTTGTACAGGTGGCACTGCCATCAGTGTTTTTGTCCATTTGTACAAGTGGCGCCGTCAAAAGTTGATCACAGTAGTACCCATAATTCCAGTAGTACAATTATCAACTAAGTAATACTTTTATAGATTATAACTATAATGAGATGTACTCGATTACAAAATAATTTACAGTAGTTGTACCTTTGATTCTGGGTAGTTAAAATACATTACTATGGATTCAAACACAAATATTTACTAAAATACAATGTTTGCATTTTTCTAAAAAGTATATGCCTATTTTAGAAAGTGGACATGGAAGTATAAGGAAAATGAAGGAAAATATTGAAGTTTTAGGATGAATTATGAAACATTTACTAAATTGCATATAAAAACCGACATTTTTTTCTATGTACTAATATGTAGTAGTACCGAATCCTTATTACTAATAAGATGTTTTCAAGTATTTTAAAAGAAAACATACTTGTAGTTGACCGAGAGCATGTATGCGTCTTGTTGTATCTTTTAACCACTCTCACCCATCAATTGAGTACATTACACAACATATCAATTTTGTATTTGACTTGATTATATCAAACTCAAAACAATTCCTACAAGCAACATTTTTCTACTAATTCTATCACATCTTCCTTTCGTCCAAACTCTTATAAACTCATATCATCTTTCGATTCCACACTAATGTTTATTATAGAAATGATTATTATATAAATACATTTTGTGTGTTTTGTATTTTTGTGGTATTTTAATCCTCTATTAATCTAAGAATGTAATATTATTGTTAAATCTTTTTTTTTAAATGCAAAATCTAATATATCAACTACCATCATTTTCTCTTAAGAACTTTATTGTGTCTTCATCTACCATCATCTTCTTTTATAAAGGTAGTTGATAGAAAAATATGATTTATGATTTAAGAGAATATATTTGACTAACATATATATATATATAGTGTTTTTCATTTTTTGTATCTTTATGTAACTTTTATTGTTTTGGTTTTGTTTATAATTATAAAGATTATAAAACAATCACTTACTCTTTGGGTGCAAATGGTTGCTTAATTAGAGGGAAAAAATTGTGGAATTTGATGTTTCTCTTAAAATTTATCATTTGAGATGAAAAGTGATGGAAAAATAATTCCACCAATTCCGCTGAAAAAAGAATTTTTCAAAGAAAATTTGAAAATTTTAGTTACCTACTATTTATGAGAGGAATTAGTGGAAAAATTTGTTTCTTCTATCATCTTTATTCCATTAAAACTATATTTTACTCATATTTGTTCAACCAATATTTTTATTGATAACCATTTACACTCTTTGTTTTTTCAAATTAGATATAACCTCTTAGGCGAATTTTAGTCGTATACCAATTTTCTTTTGATATATAAAGTTTTATTTATAATGAATCACATAGAATTTGCAAAGCCATTGACATTTTATTTTTCTTTCTTTTCTTTTTTTTTTGGCATCACTTAGTTATTAATTAACCGCTTAAAATATATAATAAGATAATTATTTTTAAAAAGTCAAAAAATAGCGTAAGTGCCTTTACTAAGAAAGAGAGCAACAATATATTGCTTATAAGTACCTTTTATCTTTGTGTCTTTTAATTTTTTAGTTTTTCAACAAGTTATGGCACATAGTTATACCGAGTTGTAACCGTTGTACTAAAATGTATGATAACACCAATATTTTACCACTTTTCCTACATATTTTAGTATGTTTTTTTGTTGTTTTAAGAAACTTTATGAATAAAAAGGTAATTTTCCTATATTTATAGTGTTTTGAGTCATTTCAGGTAAAACTATGCACTTTAGAGAAATATGAAGCTAATTGGAGCAAAATGAAGCTAATTAGAGCGAAAGCTAGTTTTTGGAAAATTTCCGAGCATTACAAAGATCATCCATGACGAAGACATTGCCATCAATGGAATTTAGCGAAATTTAGATGGAGGCGAGATAATAGAGTTAGCTTTCATATGGAAGTGGTTTCACATCATTTGGAGCATTGAATCAAGAGTTATATAAATATACTGAAGATTGGTCCTGGTGGCTCGAAGATGAAGGATGCGTAGGAAGGCTAGAACTAAAGAATCTCGACTTTGGTATCAATTAAGACACCAACACAACCAAAGTAGATGTCCTTCAGGCCTTTCCAAGCCCAATAACTCAAGTCAAAAGCCGTTCTATAAGAAGCCCAAATTGAAAGGACCTAATGGCCCAATTTTAACCTATTTGACCTAAAGTTGGACAAAGATTATTTATACTTGTTTTTAGCCTTTCGATTTCTTAATGCTGACGAGACCCCTGAAAACGTTCCAGAGGGCTGGTTTTGTGTTCACGAGAAATATGTTTCTACGTGTCACCTTAGGTTTCCCCTTCCGTCTCTGCTTTTAGATCTCTTGGATCATTACCACCTTGCTCTTCCCCAACTCTCTCCCTCCATTGTCCGTTTAGTTCACGATTTCATCACTAGGTCTAGGGAAGAAGGTATCGACCTTCAATTCTCCCACATCATGAGTCTTTACATGATCAAGGAGAGCCCTCCAACTAAAGGTGTCGGGGGGACCTACTATCTCCATGCTCGTCAGGGCCACAGTGTTTTTAAATTTTCTATTAATTATGAGGATTGGAGGAAGAAATTCTTCTTTGTTAATGTTGATCCATCCACGGTTCCGGTTGGCCAGAACCTCAAGAATTCTTGGTCTAACGTTTCTGGTTAGAAACTCTAAAGGACAACACTTCTCATTACTTTTGATTTTCGATCACTGATCAACTTTGTTATTTTCGCAGGTGTTCCTAACCCTCTAAAGCTCTCTAACAAACTGGCTAGAGTCTTGATCAGAAGGCAGAAACAAAGCCCTGCTAATTGGACTTCCTATCCTACTACGAGGATTGGAAGCACTATATTCCCGGAATAGTATCAGGTCCAGTTTCCCGATTCGATCCCTATTGATCAGCTCGAAGGTAACCGGTTTTTAAGTTTGATTTCTCTTTCTGTTAAGCTGTTTTCTTATTTTATTGATTGCTCTTGTCTTATGAGACAATTTCTAACGACAACGCTGTTGTTAGCGTTTTTAAAGAAGCTAGTACATCTGAAACTGATAAGCAGCTAACAATGCCTCTTCAGCCTTCGTTTTGCGCGAGTTAAGAAAATTAAGTTCACTGGTAGATCCTAATCTCGTGGGAGTGAGAAGTCTTTAGGTGGTTGTTTCATAGGCTCCCTTCGGGAGGTCCTTGATGATGGAACCTAGAATATCGCGAGGTCTATACCTTGGAAAAGCAGAGGCCAATCCTTCACCCCTCGGGACCTTGAGAACCATTTCGCCAGGTAAGGAGTATTGTTGCCTCAGATCTCCTATAAGTCCTTCTCCTTTATCGTTGAGTATGGGCCAATCCTAAGAACCGGTGGAGCAGAAGAGGAGCTGACAGGGGTCAGTGCATGTCCCAGATCCTGCAGCCTCCATGACGATTCGTCATATTCAGAGGAAGGGGGCTCCTTAAGGAGACGTCTCCTACGGACCCTAGCCCCAAATGAGGAAGAAGCCACAGGGGAGATGTCATCTTGAGGACTTGCCATCGACCTGATACGAGCCGTAACCTCAGATCGATGACTTAAAAAGAAAGATCCCTAACATCTACGAAACCTTAAGTCCTAGAAGATCCTACGAAATCTTGGGCTAAAATCAAAAGGAGAAAGGGACAAAGTTGTACCTGAACTCCCAGATGCTGAAAGCTTGAAGCGAAGACATAAAATTAGAGAGAGATGGTTGAAGAAGAAGAAATTGCAAGAAAAGAGCTAAAGAAAATGGTGATGAGAAGAAACAATGAAGAAGAAATTATTAAGTATCGGAAGAGGGAGAAGAAAAAGAAAGGAACACACGCCTAATGGTTCGGCACGGATCTCGAGATATCTCTCCTTCCATTTTCAAAATTTCCATGATCAAAATCAACGATCCAAATATGATGTTCCTTAGCAACAAAATCTGAAAGCTTCTCAAGCAATCTTCCGTTCAAAATCCAGATGACGAAAGCAGCAAGCCAGAAGTCGAGAACCAGGAAGACTCTCTGAGAAACCGAGGGTTGAGGAAGAAAAGTCACTGAGTCCCTCCAAAGTACAACGGGAACATGTTATTCACCAACTTCGGATCGGACATGGGTAATAAGGGGCAAATTGTTGGGAGTATGTTGGACCTTGGGAAATCTCCTGGGTCCAGAAGTAGTACGACAACTCCATCTGAAAGTAGGGTAATGCCAAGGAGGAGGAAGCAGAAAGCCGGAAGTATGCCTTCGGGCAGGAAGCCAGAAGACTTTTCCACCCGATAAAAGGAAACCTAAAGGAAAAAGAAATATGCTTGAATATCTAAGGGTATACAGAATTTTTCTAATTCTAAGGGGATAACCATCAAAAATAGACTATAAATATAAGACCTAAAAGTTCTTACGATGTACTCAGACAAAACATTATAGACTAGACATTAGGTTTAGAGAAACTCGATCTTTGTAGGGGTTCTAACACCCAAATCGCATTGTACCTTGCTTCTCTTGATCAATATACAATATCTTTCTCGATTCTCTTTGCTTTTATTGCTATCTCTTGCTTCTAAAGAACATGCCCAAAAACATATATATCAGCATCCAACAAGTGTGTGATAGAGGAGCATAATTTTTTCCCAATGTAGTTGCCATGATCTCTAACCCTTGAATCTTTCTTTTTATTTTCATAGATCACTAGTTCCATAGAGAAGCGGAGCCAGAAGAAGATGATAGATTCCAGGAGCATCCCTAAAGACTGTTGTGACATCCTCTTCTTGATCAAGAAAGAAGCTCTACTATGCACGGGTATCTGGGGTATGGAAACCTCTGGCTTTTCTAATTGACTGTGAACCTCAGTGATGATTGTGTATTTTTTTCCTTTGTAGGAAATACGCGAGAGGTGGTCATGATCCAGTTGAGATGTACAAGGCTACAAGCAAGAGTGTCGCTGTTAAGAATGAGTTGTTGACCAAGGCTATCGAGTAGAAGGGAGTCCTCGTTGCTAAGAGCACTTCTTCCCCCAATCGCAAATATTCAAGGGATGCCTTCGCTTCTCCCTCTCTGAAGAAGGCCAACAATGATCCTCCACGTTTTCCAAAGAGCATTGTGTTTATCTTCGACGCCGACCCCCTTCCTAACCACGTCATGGCTCTAGGCGAGCTGAGGTCAAAGGTCTTCCTCAAGGAGGACATCGTTGGAGAAGCAGGTAGCCTCCCATGGATTCTTTTGGCGTGTAACCATAACCAGGACTTAACTCTGCATGTTATCTTGGACTTGAGATTTGATCGTCCTAAAAACATTTTGGGCCTGAGCCTAATTGTTTCGTCTTGCTCAGTTTCGCTCATTGTCACGTAGTTTCTACCTTAACCCCCTCTATAAGCGCCAAACTGTTAGGGTAATTTTTGGGCAGATCCTTCGTTCCACTACAAAAGCAGAGATACAAGCAAGACCAGTACTATAGAAAGGTAATACTTTATTGATAATGAAAAAACAAGTAAGGATTACAACAGTAAGGACACCCTAGGTCTATTGTAGTCGCTTAGCCTTTTGAAGTTGTTTATAAGTGTAGATATTTGTGTGCCCATATACTATAGATCGTAGATGGAGAGGCGTATATATCCCTTAGATTCTTGTGTAATTGTGGAATTAATGTGAATCCCGGATATAAGTAAGATTTTGTTATATCCTCGTTCATGCCTTTTTGTAGATATCCGGAGAAAATAAGGAAACTTTTCCCTTTCGATGATGACAATGCTCTTTGTCGCTAGTAGCTGTGTTTCTCATATCCCTAGTTTGATGTTACCTTGGCGCTACTCTTCGGTGGTTTGAGCAAGGTTTTTTGACTCTGGAATCGGGAGGATTTATTTACTCCAATAAAGGATGATTGTCAAAAAAAATAAAAAAGAAAATGTAGTTTTCAAATTTAAAAACATGAATAGACTATTTTTCTATAATTTCTCAATTAATGAAACATCGTTTTAGATTAATAGAGGGTAAATTAGTAATTAACAGGGTTAGTTAAACAATAATTACAATTAAAACGGTGATTAAAGATATCAAATGTTTGTTACATAGTCATCTCATAAGTTTTCTATACACGTATTAGTTCCTTAATATGCCTTTAAATATTCTATAAATACCCAAAATAAAAAAAGCAAAAATAAAACCGGTGGATCTAGACTCCGACGCCGGTCTCTCTCTCTCTCTCTCTCTCTCTCTCTCTCTCTCTCTCTCTCTCTTTCTCTTTTCTGAAGACGAAACTCAGTTCCGATTCTTGACTCCGACGCCGGTTGGCCTAGCGCCGGCGTCGGAAGCCTCGTTCTTCACCTCTTCTCGTGTGCTTTTGCTCTCTTGTTTGTCTTTCTCTCGGTGGTCGATATGCTCGGAGTCTCTTGCCCCTCTGGTGAGTCTGAGTTCTACAGATTTGGCTGCACCAGGGATCTACTCTCAGGGTTTGTCGGGGTTCTCTGGAGTGACGGCGAGATCATCTCGGTGGAAGCAGCAAGCTTTGAGCCGGCGTTTAGGGTTTACACAGATTTGATTTTTAGATCCCATATTTGTTTTAGTTGGTGGCACGAGATTTCGTTCGCCTCTCTCCTTTTCATGGATCTGGTAAGTATGCTTCAACTTCCCTTATTCCTTCGTTTCCTTGAAAAGGAGTGGGGTGGTGGTTCTTGGTTTTCGCATCGTCTCGGCGTCTTGACGGTGGGTTTCCAAATCGACTTATCCCGTAGAAGTTCCCCTAGTCCTCTCTAGACGGGGGCGCGTGCGGTGGCTCTAGCTTGTCGTGTGGTAGGTTTGGGATCTCTGATTCCGGCGCGTGCAAGCTATCAGTCGGTTTCCCCTACGTGTTGTCGTTTATGGCTTCGGTGGAGGCTGTTCTTAAGCTTGTGTCTTCTTCTGTTCTTCGGGTCTCGTCATCTGTAAGGTCTTTCATAGCCGATGGGTTTCGCCTCTTGTCTAGAGCTTTCATCTCCAGGTTCAGGCTCACTCTCGCTACTAGTGTAGTCTTCGCTTGGAGGAAGAAGGAGTCGTCCTCTGGTTTTCAGAGGCGACGCGTGTTGTGGTCTGTTAAGATCTCAGTTTGCTCACCGGGATTTTGACTTCCGAAGTAGCGATGCGTCTGCGTGGTCTTCATCCCAGTGTCGTTGTTGGTCGCTTGGATCACCAACGATAGGAGCTCCCTCGTTTTCTTCTTTTGCAGGTTCTTGGCTCAGGCCTTGGAGATGTAGCAACCTTCTAAAGCCCGGCTTTTCCGTCGTTAGGTCCTGGTGGTTCAAGTCTTTGAAGAAGATTGTGCTTAATGAAAAATACATGATCGATGAGTTAGTCGAGAGCCAGCTACTCCGGTATGACGGGTTACGCTAGGAAAGTCCCGACATCCTAGGAAACTAGGTGAAGCTCACCTTTCCGAGTTCTATCGGTTGAGAACGGTAATCGATATCCGGTGATTTTAAAACTATGAGGCGGAGTGCGTCGGGTTGGTGGAGTGGCAAAGCCGATATGGTTGATATTTGAAACCGGATATTTTGTTCGAATCGAGAATGTATTCTTTCCCCGTCATGGGTTGTTGTCTTTCTTCGTAGTTTGGTTAGTTAGTATAGTGTAGTTTTGTTTTTATTTATTTTTTCTTTCTTCTTCAGCTACTAGTTACCTTTGTACTTTCTGTCAAAAATTCAAAAAGCCGATAAATAAGAAACCGTTTATCAAAAAAAAAAAAAACCCAAAATAAGAAGGAAAAAAAACCCACCCTTGTTTTTCTCTAATCCAAATGAAAAGAAACTAAAAAAGGTTAGAATTTAGAAACCACCTGAACATCTTAGCACAAAAAAAAAAAAGAAACCACGTGAACATCTTTCGGGTGAATGATCTTCCTGTTAACAGTTATTCAAGGAAGAATCGAAGTTATACCCCTGTTTTCAGGTAGCTAATGCTCACATTCATATCAATTTTTGCAGGAAATATTTTTGTAACCATTCTGATTTTACCCTTTGTTTTGACGAATTTTGTCTACCGGTTTCTATTTTTGTTTTAACTGATTTATCAATCGTTTATAAAATTCTGATGCAACAGAACAATAATGGAGATTTTCAAAAAGGCTGAAACTGTTCGGTTACGTAGCTACCACGACAAGTACCTTTTAGCGGAGGATGATGAAGATTCGGTCAGCCAGGACAGAGGCGGGCGGTCTATGAACGCAAGATGGACGGTGGAAATTGTGGAAGAGGCGAATGTGATCCGTTTAAAGAGCTGCTTTGGAAAATACCTAACTGCTTCAAACATCCCAATGTTCCTCGGCATGACTGGAAAGAGGGTAACACAAACGCTGCCACGGAGACTAGACTCATCAACTGAATGGGAACCCGTTAGGGAAGGCGTTCAAGTTAGGCTCAAAACGAGGTACATCTCTTCTTCTGATCTCTCTTAGTGTTGATCATCTCTTTTATCTATAGTCTTCTTAAAGATGGATGGATGGTGTGAGAGAATTTGAGTTTAATAGGTATGGACAGTATCTTCGAGCTAATGGGGGTTTACCGCCATGGAGGAACTCAATCACACACGATATTCCTCATAGGACAACCACACAAGACTGGGTTTTATGGGATGTAGATATTTTGGAAAGCAAGAAGAAGAAAGAACCTTCAGTGGCTGAACTACCTTTTACACCTCTACCGCCTCCGCCGCCACCACCAGAGCTTTTGAGTGTGAAAAAAGTTGATGATCACCAAGATCCCAATTCACCCAAAGGATTCTCTTTCAGGTCCCCACTATATCCTAAAACAGAGGTTTGATAATAGGTTCATCATCACATAAACAAGGAGAAGTTGTAGTGTTTTATTCTGAGCATCAAATATCACTGATCTATCACCTTTGGATTTTTACCCTTTTTGATTCCAGTCTGACAACAAGGTGATCTGCTCACCACCCAAGGCAGATGGTAGGCTAATATATTACAGGGTTGGATACGAAGATGGAAACGTGGACGAGAAAGCAAAGGAAGAGCTTTTCTGTTTCAAGGGAATAGGACTAGATGAGCTGAAACAAAAGCTTGAAGAAGAGACATGTTTAAGTGATATATCAATTTGTTCCAAAAACCCTTTAAACGGTAAATTATATCCCCTTCGATTGCATCTCCCTCCCAACAACACAAAGATGCACGTTGTCTTGATTCCTTCGTCTTCAAAAGGTTCGTTTTTCTCATTTGCTTATAGTTTCCAACTTACCAAAACTATGAACCATGACATCAATTTGACAATGAGGTCAACACAACAGTAAATGTGTTTGTGGATTTTTGTTCAGAAAAGGAAAATGTATGACATAGATGCCTTTTGATTTTAAGTGAGATGTGAACTATTGTTACCTGATGCAAACATAACTTAAGAGATTATGATTTGTGAAACTTTACAGGGGATGCTGCAAGCACTTCTTGAAGAATGGTTCAAAATTATGGAGAGTTTGTTGTCTAAGACCACAAACCTTGGGTTTATGTTATTGTTTCTTTCCGTAACATGCTATAGATCAACAAAATATTTTTATGTGAGTACACAAATTTGATGCTCAGAAAATCTAGCATTAGTCTGTATGTGAAATGCTACCTACGCAACCAAAACCCAGTACTAAACCTAACATCAAAAAGACATTGAGTTTGAATTTTTGTACGGGCATTCCTGTAAACTTGATTTACATGAACCCGCAGATCTTTAAATGTCTAAACTAATCACATAATAGAACTTCAAGGAAGATTAGCGGAGAACCTCCTTTCATTGATGCGATGAGGTTTTCGTGAACGGTTTCATGAATGGAAGTTGTATTGTATCTTTAAGCGGAAGTGTAGAATTTCTCTCCCCTTTCCTGAAGACCTTTCTTTAGTATACTTGATTATCATGAACCTTTCTTAAGGATTTTATTTGGTTGCTTTGTGGTGGACCAAAGGCAACTATATATAGGCGGGGAGAGGGACCAATCTTCCTCCGTAAGCTTCCTTCGTTATTTGCCCAACAAGTAAAGAAACTTTCCTGGGAAGTTTCATTTAGCTTGCTTGGGAAGTTTATTTATTACTTGCTCGGCAAGTTACATTATTACTTGCTCGACAAGTTACATTATTAGCTTGTGCAGTACACTTCTTTCAGCTTAATTGGTAAGCTTCTTTTAGGATCGATCTTAACCGTCCATCAAGGATGAGTATCAAATCAAATCTCAACTATCCATCAATGTTGAGTAATTAGGAATTAAACTCTTTAATATCCAATTTCATTGGTTACCAAGTAGATTAAGGTTTAACAATCTCAATTAGAAATAGATCACCATAAGACCACATAATGTGAAAAAAACAATAATATTTCTTACATTCTCCTATGTGGTAGTTGGTATGATTCATTACAATTTTTTTAATAAATATAAGACCGACATTATTTTTTAAACCATTACTTTCATTTGGTAATCATAATTTTCTTAGATACTCTATTAATCAATGGGAGTCATGGCCGTCGCATATCATTTTGCATCATGATTCATTTCTTGTACTATTGCATTAATTATTTTCATAGTTAGACCCTCAGTCGGAGTTATCACAATGGTCCCTTTTATGTATTATTTAAAGACTCATTGTTGTATCATAAATCCAATCAAGATAATGTGTGTGCAAATTAGAAATAAACTATAAAAAATGTATAAGTAATTAAGAGCTAAGATAACTTGTCAAATATAGGCTAAACATAATCAGAAAAATTTAGTAGATATCCTCCAGACCCATACTTTCAACATGTTGTTAAATGTCTTATGATGTAACGCTTTCCTAAATAAGTTTGCGACCATAAGTTCAGTGCCTATATGCTTTAGTGACAAAACTTTTCTCTTTTTACATCTTGCTTTATTTACAGATATTTAAACCTAAAGTCCACATAATTGGATCCTTCGGATATCATGTCATACTTAAAGAAGAACATTGCAACTTATTATCACATGATGAGCTAATGGCTTGATAATAATATCCAAAGCCTCTCACTAAAAGAAAATCTTGCAATAATTCTTTCGGAATATAAGCCTCATAAAATGTCACATACTCAATTTTTATGGTGGATGTATATTGCAAATTTGGGCTCAACTATAATATGACTTATCTACTAATGAAATATACATTGTCAAAGTTGTTATGCCATCTGTGGATGAGTTGATTTTATGTGGATGTGAACAAGAATTTACCTATTCTCTTTAGGTATCTCAAAACTTTATCAAGAACTTTATCAAAATATGCTTTCCGAGACAACCTTAACATTCCAAGTGATATATCATTAAAATTTTTCAATTTCAATCACATAGGTTTCCCTTCATATATCTTTCATTCTAAAGTTCTTTGAAAATAACTTGTAGTCACATATAATAGACCAAGATCATTAATGACCAATAACAAATCATCAACATACAACATTAAATTATGAACTTACTCCCACTGATCTTGATGTATATACATGGATTTACAATACTTTCTTTGAATCCGAGTTCAATAATGGTTTCATCAAAATTTATATACTATTACCTCAGATTTTGTTTCGGTCTATATATTTATTTATTTTGCAGACCATGTCTTCCTGAATTTCAATTATGAATCATGTATGTTGACGCATATAGATTTCCTCTTGTAAATTCCCATTAAGAAACACACTTTTCACATTAATTTGATGTGATTCAAGATCATATTGAGCTACAAATCCCAAGATAATTTTGAGAAAAAATTTACTAAATACAAGAGAAAATGTCTCCTTATATCTAAAATCCTTGTTTATGATTTAAAATTTTAGCTAAAAGTCGGCTTTATGTTGTTAGTGTTACAGTCCCAGTCGAGTTTTGTCTTTAAGATCCACTTACACTCAACTTGTTTATGTCCTTTAGATAGTTAAACGACATCCCATACTTCATTACCAGCCCTCAACTTTACTTCATCGTTTATGGTATTGATCCATTTATCAGAATTATCATCATTTATGGTTTTTGGATAAGAAAATTGATTTTGAATATTTAATTCTCCAGATTCGGCATAAAAAAGTATACAGTTATTAGAAAGATCAGATAACCTCAATAGATCATCTTAATGTCAGTTCCTCTTGAACTTAAGGTATTTTATCATTATTGGCGACTTTTCATTATGGAGTATATGATCATTCACTTGGTTTTCCTTATTGTTTAACCTTACAATAATAGGAGGATTCATAAAATTCGAAATTGAGGAATATTTACCACAATTTCCTGAATGACCATTTTTTTATTTCATAACTCTCACTAATTTTGTCATTCTTATAAAATCTGGCATTATTGATTTCTACTATTTCTGTACTATGGTTAGAACTATAAATTCAATATCAATTAGATTTCTTAGAGTAACACCTAAAGTAACCACTGGTCAATCTGAAATACATTTTTTTCATGTGAATTATATATTCTTGTTTTAGGTGGACATCCTTAGACCTTAAGATGTGTCATACTAAGTTTCCAACATTTATGCAGCTCAAAAAACGTATTTGAAACTGCTATGATGAGAACCATAATCAAGATATAGACTGCAATACATAATGCATCATCCACAATGATATAAGTAAGCTTACACGAATAATCATAAACCTAACCATTTCCATATAAGTACGGTTACACATTTTAGCTATACTAAAGATGTTAATTTGGTGCCGTCCGCGTCCAATTCGTCCAAGCCGAAGCGGGTCTTTTTTTTGTTATGTCTGTGCGGTCCGGCCCGCTGCGGGCGGCGATTCGATGTTGCATGCCTATGCTCGTCTCGCTTGTTTTTAGCGGCTAAGCGGGTCTGCCCGCGGGTACAAATTCATTTGAAAAAGAAAACGTGATACGAACAAACAACTTGACGAAAAACATAATAATCAGTACTTGTTAAGATGAAACTGATGAAACTGTTAATACTCGATCTCTGAAGCATTAGAGGATCTTAAGGGAAAAAATGATGTTAGACAGAATAGCGTCTCCATTAGAATATTATTAAATGAAAAAGATGTATATCTGTTTTGTGACTTTGTAATTAGAATAGTACTGTTAAATTCAAAAGAAAGTCACGATAGCATTAAGATATAAGTGTAGATGATCACGACTCACACCTATCAAGCTCTCTGCCTCACTCTCCTAAACTTTGTAATTTTCAAAGTCTTCACCTGTCAAGACACATGCTTTAGAGTAAGCTGAGAAGAAGCTAATGGTAATTTAGCATGATATACTGTTCAGATGGCCAATAGCAGATAGCTGAAAGTTTCAATAAAAATAAAAGATGAATCAAGCTCTGAATTGATAGGTATATGAGCAAAAGATTAAAACTAGGAAACAACAGAAAAGTTGGAAACATAGGTCCCAAAAATCGTACAACTTTAATAATACCAATACCTCATCGAAAATCCACTAGGAAACACCAGGCTGTTGTAAAAGCTTAATGTGTCTGAACAACAACCCTATAATACATAATGCATCAGCAACTAATTAAGAAACAAAATCAAATTATCCAAAAAGTATCAGCAACTAATTAAACATCAAGAAGATAGTTGCGAGCTTTTTGTAGAATATTTAAACAAAACAAGAAGGAATACAGAAACCTACCATGGCCAGCATCGAAACTTTGAAAAACGAATAGTCCATAGTCTAGTATCTTTCACAAGTATACAGTCCCATTGCCCAACCTGAGCAAGTATTAAGAGGAGTTAAGCACGGCTACAAAATTAACCAAACAAGCAATTGAGCAACTTTTCTTAAGAAAATCTCATCGTCAACGAAAAGAAACTCTTTTGAGGATAGAGATGCAACTCTCTAAACGGCCTAAAGCAACAAAAAAACTGCAGTTTCTAAATCATTATTTCAGAGATCAGCGAGACAACCAACGATACAAATAATTTTTTAGACTTCGAGTGATATTCTCTAGAAACAAAAGAGTAAGATATCAGAAACTGAGAGCTGAGAACTACAACTACTTTTCAATTTGTTAGCTCCTTCAGGTAGAATCTGCTAAAACATATATTAGTTTGGCCCCAAAGAAAACCTAAACAAGATTTTAAAGGCATGAAACAATCTTCCTTCGCCTTCATAACCAATTAGGTGACTAAGGTACCTGCATAATGATGGACGCTAGGAGTTACAGGCCATGAAAAAGTAAGCTCGTGACCCTGCCTTATGGGAACACCGCAACCACCCAAGGTTCCACCTTAGAAACATTCTAGCATAAATCATTCATCATAATATCATGATCCCTGGATAAATATAATAAAACCATAAAAATCAAGATTAAACGAACTTATTATTGCGGTCTATGTGCAGAAAGGATTCGTCAGTAAATGAGATTTGTTGCGAAAGAGGATTTGAATGAGATTTGTTGCAAAAAAGGATTTGAATGAGATTTGTCGACGAAATTTTTTTTTGTTCTTGCGGTCGATGCGCAGACTGCAAAACCGCATTGAGTGACTAGCCCTAACCCTGCAACCCGCGCGGATAAATCCGATTGATCCACAAAATATTGGGCTTCTTTTCTTAGGTCCAAACCTGCCCCGCTGAAGACGTATTTAGGTCAGGTGTAACACCCACGTTCGAAAAATCGGAATAAGACTAAGGAACAATCCACGAAAGATGCATAAACTGAAAGGAAAGACGTAAAAATTCGGCTAAGTGTTAGAAAACTGAACCAGGAGTGGTTTAGTGACTCCTCAGACACCAGTAATATATACTGGTGTTTTCCCACTTTCAAACTTCTCTTCCGGGATTGTCCTTGTTTGTTTGCTTGAAGACAAACAAAGGGTAAGTCCGGCAGAGTTTATGTGCATAGGTTTTCATGCAATCTAAAGATCATTTAGTATGTGTTTTAGTTGCATTTAAGTTGTATATAATGCATTTAAGTGTTAGAATTCATTAGTTTCATAATTGAGTCAAGTTTAGGATTATTTGCATTTTGCATACATTTCTTTGCATTTTGTAGGGAATGTATCTTGACAAGAAAGAGAGGATTTTGGAACTTGATTCTTGGTGGAAATTAAGTGAACAACAAGCATTAATTAAGAAAAAATGAAGAATAATCAAAGGAAACAAAAGGGAATGAAGATGAATCAAAAGAAGCAAAAGGGAATGAAGAAGGATCAAAATGGAGCTAAAGATATGTGTGGAGCCATGAAGCTTGGATGTTGATTCAGACATTTATGAAAAGAAGCAAAGAAGAGAAGAATCATTTGTAATCAACATATGGTAGGCTTTGCAAAGAGGAAGTATATGCAAATAATAAACCATTCTGACGGCAATTGAAGTGAGCAACTGTCGACCTCCAGGTTGAGAGTAGCTCACTTTTGGGCGACAACAGCAAAATTTTTCGGGATATTTTGCTTCTAGGGCCCCTTATCTTCCCCCTTCCCTATAAATACTCTCACTTTTAGGCGACAATAGCCCACTTGTGTTTCTAGGATTGATTTAAAGATTTTCAAACACTTTTGTGCTTGAATCTCTTTGAATCATTTATGTGTTTCTCCTCTCTATGAATCATTGTTCTTGTTCTCCATCAAAGTTTCTCCCTTTATCCAAGTTTCTTGCTTTCTTACAAAGTTAGGATTTTTCTTGGATTACTTTGTGTTTCCTTGCTTTCAATCATCTCTTCTCATCCGTTCTCATCTTCTTCTCACTTCAAGCATGGACTTTCAAGAAGCTTGTGACACTCCTTGGTTCTCCATGGGCTTAGTGAGTATAACACATTGCATCTTGGATTGGTAGATTAGGGAGTGATTAAGTGGTTAGATATTGATGTATAAGGATAGAATGAACTTAGATCTCTATGGTTTAGGTGTTCTTAATCCTAGATCTAGGATAAAAAATAGATCTTGACATGTATGCATTTCACGCCTAAGAGGTGTTCGATGAAATGCTTAGGAGAGCCTAAAGCATGCTAAACTTAGTTTACCCAATGAGAATTGATTTCTAGGGAGTTTAGTGACTCTATGGACTTGTTCTTAATGATTCCTAATTGATTTATCATTTGCAACACGCGAGAGTTGAGTGAATGTAATCAATATTGGAATGATGTATTGTCATGAGAGTGCATTATGCTAGTAATGATTCCTTGGTTGTGAGACTAGTTCTTTTGATTGACCCCTTTGTTAATAGTTAGCCACTTGATTAAACCTTCTCAATTTCCAATTCAAGTTCCACTTCTCCATCATATTAAGTCTTGTTTAGATTTTTTTTGCACTTTGTTTAATATCTTTGTGTCGTTATTTCTCTGTCTTCCTATTTGCTTAGCTTAGGAGATTTTGTGTATTCCTAGTGTTTGAATCTCTAGTTCTCATGGGTTCGACCCTTAAATACTACAATCGACATAGTCGTATACTTGCTGTTAGTGGGGATTGTTACTGATTAATGTTTATAAATTTAAGACTTGAAATTGAGTTAATTACTAGCGAAATCTAGCCTCAACAATACCCAATATTTTTCTCTGATTGATTTACACCTTTTCATTTCTTTGTTTCTTGATTGCTCGATTTCGAATTTCTGCATCAATATACAACTCTTCTTTTTCGCTTTAGCCCGTGTTTGATCTGATAGTTTTTCGTGCAACCTATGGTCTCTATGGATTCGATCCGAACCACTACAACATACACATTTGTACGCTTGCACTGGTTTCTCGGGTGAAAACCTGAGCTATCAAGTTTTTTGGCGTCGTTGCCGGGGACCAATAGGTCGTCTTAGAACTTAGGATCATTGCGTGCCTAAGGCATTTAGTTTACTTTGTTTAATTCCTTCCTTTTCTTCTCTGTTTTTGTGCTTTCAAATGCATGAACAGACCTCACATTAGAAGCCAAGAAAAAGCAAATCTTTTTGAGTTTGAGAAGGAACTTGGGCATCTAGAGGGGCAGAAGAGGAAAGAGAAGTCACTTGAGGGTAATATGGAATCTGAGCTCAAAGACATTATGGGTGACCATATGGAGAACCTTCGGATTCGAAACAATCCTCTTTTTCCTGGAATTCTTCCAAGAACCGACCCACCAGCTGGAGGTGGGAATAACACTGGAAATCAATAGAATGACCAGCAAAATGTTTCAGCTGCGGGGCAACACGGCGTGAATCAACCTCAACAAAGGGTGACTTTGGTGCAATATGATACTCTTGAGGCTTTCTATGCGAATCGTGTTGGGATTCGTCCGCCTCCCATTGAAAGGAGAGACTTTGAGATCAAAACTGGTCTCATTAATTTGGTGCAACATAATCTATTTCATGGGTCGCCATAGGAGAACCCAATGCACCACCTGAATAAGTTTGAAGCAATCTGCAATGCTACTCAGCATAATGGGGTACCTGCTGAAGCTCTGAAGTGCAGGTTTTTCATTTTCTCGGTTAACGACAAGACTATGAGATGGTACAACAGTTTTGAACCAAACTCTTTAACTACATGAGATGAGATTAAAGCTGCTTTCTTGGTAAATTTCATCACGAAAGCTCGATCTATGTCTCTCAGAAACAAGATCGCAAGATTTCAACAATTGGGTACATAAAGTTTTCATGGAGCCTGGAATAGATTCAAGGAGTACATGAATGATTGTCCACACCATGACTTCACAGATTGGAACCTCCTTAAATTTTTCTACAATGGTATTGAGGAGAAGTATCAGAACGCAATGAACATTGCGAGCAATGGTGATTTTATGACAAAGACTGTGGAAGAAGCTTACATGTTGGTGAACAATATGGAGTATAGCCAGGCTAATCGTAGGTCTGATTTTGATCAGGAAGCGTAGTAGCAGATGCAAAGAGGATTGATGATTTGCAGTCAAAGTTTGATGAGCTGATGAGAAGAGATCATAAAGGAGTACACTATATTAGGGAACAAAACGATGCGCCCATGTGCCAAGAGCAGAAAATTGGACAAATGTACCAAGAGTTCATGTCTGAAGAGCTTAATGGTAGTCAAGTAGACGTGAATTACATTGGAGGTCAAGGAAACTTTGGAAATAGAGGTTTCAACCAATATAACCAATTCTAGAACAAGCTATACCAACAAAACTTGAGTGTATTCAATCCTAGATATTAGAACAAGAATCAGAATCAGAACATCGGTTTTGGGAACAAGGATATCAACAAAAGAAACAATATGGTTCAGGAAGTTTAAGGAACAACTACCAGTCATGTTATCAGAATCAGAACAAGGGACAATCTTCTAGATCCTCCCAAGATAGTAATATGAAAAAATGCTACAGCAAGTGCTAGAAAATAAAACCAAGTCTGTTGCAGACATAAATCAGAAAGTGGAAAACATGTAGAGTGATCTAAATGGGAAGTTCGAAACATTCAGTACTGATAGCTCAGGTTTTCGCCCGAGAAACCACTGCAAGCGCACAGAAGTATGTTGTACTGGTTCAGAATCGAATCCACAGAGACCAAAGGTAGCACGAAGAATGTCAGATCAAACAGCGGGTTAAAGCTAAAAAGATGTCTGGTAAAGAGATGCAAATATCGAAATTAAGAGAACAAAGAAAGCAGGCAAGCAATAACGGGGTGTAAATCAATCAAAGAAGTGTTGGGCATTGGGTATTCTCAGAGAAACAATTCATTATTGACTAAAATTATAGAATAGGGAACAAGTTTTAAACCGTCTTGAACTCAAACACTAATATAGAATTGATCTAATTCCGTAGTATCAGTTTCCTATGTTTTAGAAATCTCGAGACTAACTTCAGTTGACTCTCGATTTCTAATCATGCATTCCTAACAGGTTTTATATGTTCACAATTCACTTAATCATCAACTTCCATTGGCTTAAGAAGAATTGCTCATCTAAGATTCTTTCAGGCATTTAATCGAACACTTTTCAGGCGTTAAATTACTTAAGATCAGAAACTAACTGATCAGTTTAATTTGATGCATTACGAAAAATCCTAGATGAAAATCCGATTGATTGAACCCCTAATCATACAATTCTATATCAAAAAATCATGAATCCCTATGTGAGAACCCTGAACTCAACGAATAGACTACTCACTCATAATAATCGCATAAACACAAATCAAATCAAAGAGAGACATGATTGTATTTAACAAAAATAAGAGTAAAGGGTTCATAAAGCTTCTCAGATTCAAAGTACAAAAGATGCTTCTTCTCCCTAGGTTACAAAATCAATCTCTGCTCTCAAAAAGTCTTTAAAAGTGCATAATGAAAGGGAAAACACGAGCCTAGGTCTTAGTATTCAAATCTGGTTCAAAATAAGTTCGGTCTGGTTCTTTGTAAAATCGGTCCGCAAAAGGGACATGGATCGATCGATCCATAGACAGGGATCGATCGATCCTTGTCCATCTGTCTGGATATTTTCCAGCCTTGAAGAAACTTCATTCGGTGCTTGAAATCCATCCAAAGTGCATTCTTTTCGCACATCCGAATTCGATTCTTATAAAAACAGCAAAGAACACAAATCCGCGCCAAAAAGATCCGCATACATATTGAAAACCATAATTCTCGTGTGAAAACAATAATAAGAATTACCAAAATACTGACACATCAAATCCCCCAGACTTGAATCTTTGCTTGTCCTCAAGTAAAGGAAACGAAGACTAAGCCTGCGGGAAGAGAAACTCAAAAACCACATGGATCATATGCTATCAGAAAACCTTACTCTGCGCTACTTTCGCTAACCATATAAACTCAAAACAGTTAGAACATTCTCCCCAAGAATCGCTGTATAACCTCCCAAGCCCATCCATACTCTAAATTCTGAACCTGCAAACTCAGCTTCCATGTTAATAACTCTCTATATTCATTTAAGATGAGCGTGAAACTTTTTACCGAAGAACTCATAATCAGGAAATCAGGCTAGGTATTCAAGGCTTTTAGTGGTGAGGCT
>OVAN01002804.1:0-31698 GCA_900406275.1 Anastatica hierochuntica
CAACGAGGAATTCGACCTGATTTCAACATCAATGACAACAAAGCCTACGAAGATTTTCAGACCCATGCATTTCGTCTCAACAATGCCAAGCAGACATTTCCCATTCCTTTCATCTCGAACTGGATGTATTATCCAATTGATTACCAGATGAGTCTCGACGAAGATCTTCAATTTTTCATGGACAAACAAGCAACTCCACCAGCCGTCTTACAGGTCCTANTAAAGTCACAAGATCTCCCGCCAGAATACTTCCAAGACTCACAACTGCTCGATGACTTCATGAATATTGATGAAGTTGGTAAACTGTTTGACATCGAAACCAACGAAGATTCGCAGAAGTCTTTTGAAGAACCAGAAACGGAATACGAATGCCTAGATGATCTTTATGGATGTTGTGATAAACACATCATTCAGTGCGAAATGAATCATTAAGTAAGTCATTAGCAATGTCATGTTTAATTATGTATAATAAGTGTGCAAGTAATAATGTAACATAAATAATGATATAAGCGATGATGTAATCGCTATAATTTTATGTAAGCATGAAATAACCGATGATGTAATCGCTAGCCTAAGGTAAGGGCTTAGGTCAGCAAGCACTTATCTTCTCCTATAAATATTGTTGGTGTCAAAAACAGCCATCTCGAATTCAACGTCCAAGATCGCATCTCTAATCGGACTTACTCAGAAACACGACCAACGTCTGGACTCGTCGTCGTCTAGACTTAGCATCGACTAGACTTACCATTGTCTAGACTTAATGTCGTCTAACCTTACCATCATCTAAACTCACCGTCGTCTAGACTTAATGTCGTCTAGACTTATCGTCATCTAGATTCCCCGTCGTCTAGACTTGCCGTCATCTAGACTTGCCGTCGTCTAGACTTACCGTCGTCTAGACCGCAAGCCAGTTGGGGTCCAGACAATCTTTTAAAGAAGTCTATCCATTCCCGAGAAACTAAAGCATCCGAATGCTAATGTTAGCATCATTGGCTTTCGGACAACTCCCACAAGGCCACACAATACAACCTTCGGAGCGATACGAAACCACCGAAAGCATCGAAGAACCGCGTCATTTCGGAGAGCTATCTAAACGCCGATTGACGCCAAACCTACGAACGAGTCTTGGAACCGATTGACGACTGAACTAGAGGCCGATCTAGACGTTTTTTGAAACCAAGACCGGAGGTCCGTCTTAGCGCCAATTGGCGCCAAGACAAGAGCATGGTCTTGGCGCCAAGACAGAGAGCTTGTCTTGACGCTAAATGGCGCTAGGACACGGACAACGTTCAGCCATTATCCGTTGGCTGAACCATGGCCTTTCTGATCATCATCTCCTTCAAATCGTCACTTGATCGTCTCGATTGGAGTTTCTGTCAAACCGTCGTGACGATAATCGTAAGGATTCGTACTTTTCGTGGACTTCGTATTGATCGTGTAAAACGACAACGGTTAACTTAAACACCGGAAGAGTCTAAACTATACGATAAGTCTTATCATTCCACGAAACTGTTACCGCTTGGTCTTACGAGAAACGGTTTCTCCGAAAGGAATCGTCAAAATCACTTAGCCGCGAAACAGCCCGAAAGGGCCCAAATCGCGATAACAGTCCACTTACGATTTCGGGCGAGAACCGGCCCATTTGCGATGACGGTTTGCCAAGGTTTCGCGAAAATGTTAAGTTTCAAGAAGATAAGGAAGGATCTCGAAAAAAGATATATGCGAATCGGGGAAAAGGAATATTTCCACGAGAAGATATGCACGAATTGGGGATAAAAAAGGAAACGAGCCAAGGCCACAAAGACCTATATAAAGGGTGCGAAGGAGAAGGATGAAAAAGAGATAGAACACAATTTTCGTCACCGCAAAACACTTATAAAAAAACTAGGGTTCTTACTTTGTTTTCGTTAGCGAGTTGCGTCTCAACTAGGTTACGAGTCTACGCTGTATTTCTAGGTAATCATCGCCAAAAGTTCTCGCAGCCACGGCTCAACACCGGTTTCGCACGCTCAGACCACGAATTCGAATAAGATCCCTTATACTTTCTTCGTTATCTGTGTGTTTGGATTGTTGTCCATGTTTTGATCCACGATTCTCTTTTCGTGCTCAAACCGTTTCTCATTACGAATCCTGTTACTTTACTGTTGTTTTACATATCTCACTTCGCAATCTGTTTCTTATTGTCTTCACTTTGCTATTCATCTCAATTTCGTCATACGAATCTTGTTAACCTGAATCTCATAATCTGTTCGCATATTCACTTTACTCACGCTTTTTGTTTGATCTTATCTCGCAGATTAGTTTCGTATTTCTTATCCATTAACTTTTGCATTCACTGCTTGATTTGTCGATCTTTGGCTACAGAGAGTTCGTGAACCACATAACATTGACAGTGAGAATTTTGGTTCCCACGAATATGTATGTACCCCCATTGTAAAATCATCTCATATTTTCATATAAAAAACCTCTCTCTAAGTTTCCCTCTCTAAAATATCTTTCTAATTCTCTTTAGTTTTCCAGACCTTAATTCATCTTCATAAATTCTTATTACTATCTTCGATTCGTAGGCCGAGATCCTTCAGGTTACTTTAGGTAACATAAGCGGAGACAGAAGAAAATGAGGATGATAGTGCTGCCTTGTTGGGCCCTATGCTTGTGGAACCGAAATTCGCACTGTCGATTTTCGTAATCGAAGGAAAGCCAGGAAACCCTAAATTTCTTTGAAGTCCCGAATTTCTCCTAAACCAAACAACGACAGATCAAAGTACGAAATAACAGACGACGAAATCAAAAGTAAAGAGAATCGAAAATAAAAGTAGAGCAATAGAGATCTTATTCTGAATCTGCGTTGAGCGTTACAACAGGTGATAAGTCGTGGCCGCGAGAGCTGTCGTCGAGTATCCTAGTTCTAACATCGTAAGACTTGTAAACCTAGTTGAGACGCAGCTCGCTAACAAAAACGAAAATAAACCTAATTGTTCTAACTATAAATTATGAAGAAGTTTTTCTGTGTCTCCCTTTGTTCTTCTCCTTAGCCCATCTTTTATATGCCTTTGTAAGTTGATATCGTTTCCTTTTCCCCCCCTAGATTTGAGCATATCCTTCCGCGGAAATATTCCTTTTTTCGCGAATATTCCTTATATTCACGATTTTTCCATATTTATCTTCAAGCTTTAACATTATCGCGTTTTCCATTTATCTTTCGCGAAACTCGGATAAATTGTTGACGTAGTTGAGCTCATTCTCGTTCGGAATCTTAAGTTGACTTTTATCGCGTTCTAGGCCTTCCTAGGCCGTTTTGCGACGAAGTGACTTTTATGATTTCTTTCGGAGAAATCGTTTTTCATACGGTTACGCAGTGACGGTTTTGCGAAATGATAAGATCAATCGTATAGTTTAGATAGTATCGGTGTTCGAGTTAACTGTTATCGTTTTATACGATCGATACGAAGTTTTTATGAGAAGAACAAGTCTCCACGATTATTATCACGAAAATTTAACGGAAACTCCAATCGAGCCGAAACAAGAGGCAATCGAACCAAGAATCGAAGGAGAAGATTATTAAGAGGACGTGGTCTAGTCAACTGTGGGCGACTAGACTTTGCACGAGTCTAGTCGCCCATTGGACGACTAGACTTGGCAAGAGTCTAGTCGCTCGTTGAGCGACGAGCGACTAGACATGTCGCTGTTCGCGTTTCCGAAGCGACGTGGTTACCCGAAGATTACGATGACTTCTTATCGCTTCAAAACTTGTTTGCTGAGATCTCTCGGAAGTCTCGGACGTTGATTTCGATATTCTTGCGTTTAGTTGCTCGCAAGTCATTAGACTTTGCGAAGCGATTGCCTATGGTTGGTTTGACGTGGAGCTTCGACGTTTGGTTGAGAAGAAATCGACTAGACGGCAAGAGCCTCGGAAGTGATAATCCTCTTACGATTTTCATTCCCGAAAGAGAGACAACGTTTCATTTATCCTTTTTAGGCATCGATCTCGTCTTGATCATTTTTGACCCCAACAATGATTCTTGCTGCATATCCACCTGTTCCCAAACCAAAACAAGATTCACCGTTTCCTCCATAACCAAACTTCGCATTCTTGTTACTAACAGCATTGTTTCCTCCTCCAGGAGCACCCCAATTGACTCCCGGATTGCCAAATTGACCGTTAAGTGTGTTGTTCTCACTCGTTGATCCTCCCATGTATGTATTGGAATTCGAGTTTGTCGTGTTGTTGTTGTTGTTGTTGTTATAGTTAAGACCCCCTGTTGTTTCCCCATAGAATCCTTGTAACCAAACTGGAAAAAAGATGAGTTTCCTCCTCCGTTGATCATAACCATCAACAGGACTAAAACGGTTTTTTGTTACCAATGTAGTACAGTGAGAACCATATTTTCTCATTCTTGCAGTGAGAAAATTATCTTCGTGTGCCGAAAGTCCATGGTAGTAGCTCAGGAACGTTAATAAGCGGAACCAGATTTTTTCAAAACAATTCCGACTAGAATCATGGAGACGATCTTTGTAGTTGTGGCGTAGGTCATGCGAAATCAGGTCTAGATCTTCGTTGGATACGTGGAGGATGAGATTTCCGCTGGAGTTTTCAGGATTTCACCGTTCTTCACCAGAGCAAGCCATTGGCACCAGAGCAGGTTGGCGAACTCGTTTGTAAATTTTATCGAATTTGGTTGCAAATCATTAAGGGCATAATAGTCTATTTTAGAGCTAAATTATGTGTAAATATAAAATTTTTTCTTTTTGGTGTAGATTTGGAAAACACTAAATCGTGAAGTGTATTTTTGTAAGTCCCCCTAAATTTTTATCAAAATATTTAAAACTGAAGTATTTATAAATATGTATCTTTTTATTTTTTGAAATATTAAATGATTCGATTTCAGGTTTATTAACCCAAAAAGCCAAAATTATATAATGAAAAAACAATTATGTGTAACTTAGTTTAAACTTTTTTTGAACCAAAAATAATAATGACAATTAGATTCGATTTCTTAAACCCGTGAACATGTGATGCCTATTTTATACTATAATTTCATTGTTCATCTCAACTTTCACAATCGATGTGGGACAAAACAACAAATCACTTTAAATATCTTATGCAAATCTTATTTATTTTAAAAATTGACAAAAATTAAATATTCTTTTATTGTTTAGATTATGTGTATCGGATCATTAATATCTTAACTATTTTGGAACAAAGTTAATGCACAATTAAATACAACAACTTTAGAGTTTTTTCATTGGCTAATAACCCCTCAAAACTCTCTAAGGTTAACACATCAAATTTCTACTCCAATAATTCTATCTGACATATACAAATAACTACAATTTTTTATCGAAATATTTAAAACCGAAATCTTTTTATTTTTATTTTTATTTTTTATATTTTGCAAAATTTAACCGAAACCTATAGAGAACAGAAACAATAAGAAGTTTGATTTTGATTTAGTTATAATTCAGACATATCAAAACCTAACAATACAAATTTCTTTCTTTTAACTCAATTCAAATCATTTTTAAACCAATAAAAGTTAATTATTTTTTAGTTCGATTTTTCAAAATCGGACATATATGAAATATGATAAAAGATGTCTTCTGAGTGAGAACTTGAGGTTGATTTATACAATAAGTTTATTGTTCTTCACAACTCTCATAAACAATGTGGGACAAAACGAAACAACACTTTAAAATTATTAATGCTTTTGACATATTGGACTGACAAAATTTGTTTAAAAATTTAACGATTTAAATTTCTCTGTTCTTCAAGAATTTTAAAAAATATTGTAATTTTTTGTCTAAATGTTTAAAACCGATGTTTTTATAATTTTTTTAATCTTTTTGTTTTTGAAAAATTTAAATGAAAACCAAAATTTCAAATGATTCAATTTAAATTTTTACCCAAAAAATCAAAACTATAGAATTTAAAAAATATTTTTAACTCAGTTCAAACTTTTTTGAACCAAAAAATAATAATTACTATTCGATTTAATTTCGTAAAACCGAACATATTTGAAATGTGAAAAAGATGATTTGTAAATGAACATGTGATGTCTACTGTATACTGTAATTTCATTGTTCTTCTCTACACTCACAACCAATGTGGGACGAAACCATACATCATTTTAAATATCTTATGCAAATCTATTTATTTTTAAAAATGACTCTAATTAAATATTCATTTATTGTTTAGATTATATGTATCGGATCGTAAAGTATTTTAACTATTTTGGATCGTAATTATTACCACAATTTTAGAGTTTTTTCATTGACTAATAACCCCCCAAAATGCTCTAAGGTTGACACATCAGCTTGAACTTTCAAAAAATTTATCTCTATATCTCCTCAATTAATATATAGAGATGTCACTTTTGCACGCTCTTATTAATTTAGTGGCATTAGGAATTATTTCTCGATATTTAATCTTTAAAATTGTACACAGTCATTTATCAAGTAAATAAACGGTGTGTTTAACACGCTCAGATTAAAGGGGAGATTTTGAGAAACCAAAACTATGGATCCGATCGAAAACGAGTGTGACTGAAGGTTGTTGCTGTAAGCTTCTTAAACTTTTGGCTGTAAAATCTTTTGACTGTAAAAAATGTAACCGTTACTTTAGATATTTGATTTTTTTGAAAATTTTTAATTTATCAATTAAGTAAAATACAAATGATGCTTTATTGGTAAATATTGATAAATTCATATCAATAATTAAACCCATTTACATTGATACTCAAAATTATTGGTTCCTTAAAATAAAATTATAATAATACGAAATTGATCTCAAAAGAATTGAAAAATAAATAGTTATTAATTGGTAAAAATTTAAATAGGATCAAATTAGTATAATTTCATAAGGGAGACTTACAAAAATACACTTTTGTATTGTCTGTTTTTCAAAAATACCCCTGCTTGAAAAAATTTTATTTTTACACCTCCCTTTTTAATGAAAAAGACCATTATATCTCTATACTAAAAGAAACCCTAAACGTTAAATCCTAAACCCTAAACCATAATTCCTAAACTTTAAACCCTAATAGCTAAACCCTAAACCCTAATCACTAAACCTTAAACCCTAAACCCTAATATTTGAGGTGTATATTTGAGAACCATTAAAAGACAGGTGTAAATGTAAAATTTCTTTTCCTTTTAAGTGTATTTCTGTAAATTAATCTTTTCATAAAGAGGCTTTGATTTTTTTTGGAGAAGGAAAAATTTACTTTTTAAGTTTTATTTTGTTAAAACTAGGAAATTAGGCTTTAAGAGAGGAGTGAAATAATTTTGGAGAAAGAAAATTGCAATAAAGAAAAGACATGTAAACAAATAGAAAGGAGGAAGAAAATTATGAGAGAATAAAAGTTACGGTGGAAAAAAAAGTCACATATATATGACTTTTGAAAACAAAATAATTTAAACAATAAATAAACTATCAAAATAATTGACATGTAGCATATCAACGGTTAAGGTTGTGGAGAAAAGAAATGAGATAAAAGTGTGATTGCCTTAAAATTAGCTATTAAAACTATAAAATTATTTAAAGCTCAATATGCTACATGTCAATCAACTCCTATGGATCTATAGACCTTCCAGTGTTAATTTATCAGCTGAAAAATAAATAATGCTCAATTCCTTTAAGTTTTTACCAACCAGATTAAAAAAAGTAACTATTCATTTCTGCTCATTTCACCTAAAACTATGAGAGAGAAAGAAAAAAATAAGAGGAAAAATTGCGTCTACATAATGCAAGTGGTATAACCTTAACGCTAGAATTGATTTTCTCTTCCCTCCCACTAACACATCTCTTTCCCTCACTTTTACGCTCATGTATATACCCAGGGTCGGTCCAATAGGAGATGATGCCTAAAACAAAATAAATTATTGATGCCCACTTAAAACTAAAATTGTTATAAACAATACTTTATTGTGGACATGAGACTCGAACTAAGGGCAGCTTAAAATAAAAAGGAAACCTCAACCACTGCACTACAACTAAAACTTTCAAAAATTGATGCCCTTAAATATTAGATATAATTGTGCGCCTAAAGCATCAACTTTATGTGTTTTAGGTCAGGGTGGGACTGTATATACCAATCACAGCTTATATGTTTTAAAATGTTAAAAAGAATATATGATATCAACCACAGCTTATATGTTTCAAAATGTAAAAAAGAATATATTATATCTTTCTAATGTATTTTTAAGTTTTGTTCACCCAAATATCTGAACATATGGTTTTTTTCGTGTTTGTGTAACATCCCTATCCCTAGGGAATCAGGTTGTGCAATTGGTATCGCCAAAACCTTTTGAACTTCACCAACTCGTCTGTTAACCGTTACTTCTAACCGATTTAATAAATCCTTTCTCAAAACATTTTATTTTCTTATCTCAAACCCCCAATCAAGCATGCAACATGGCGTTTCAACCCATGCCCTAACACATGGACCTGCCTGAGCACGAAACAACGTGTAGGTCACTCCTTTCCCGCACGGTGCATCAGGTCGGTCCTTGTTGCCGAATACGGCCTTATCGACGTGCCTTAGGTCGGCTAAATGCCTAAGTTCGGTCAATCCCCGAAATTCAAACACCTGCTAAGGACTAGTCCACCCCCTAACATCACCCTGTCTGGTTGAACTCCATAAGGTTGGATACAACAACATCTTGCAAATAACCAAGGACTTCCCATCTAGTGCAACATCACCAAAGTATGCCTATCGCACCCCGTCCAGACATTTTGGCAGGGGCTGTAATAACCCCGAATAAAGATCAGGGCGTGGACAAAACCAAAGGATGGCCAAAGGGAAGATGGCCAAGTTCAGCATGTTCAAAATCAGTTTTAGTGCACTCAAAATAAGTTTCAGCACATATGGACCAAAAACGGCGATCGGATCAGTTGCATTTTTTGGAAGCACTTCCATGACTCAGAAAGATGCTTGCCAGGATGCTTGCCTACTTAACCAACCAAGTTGCTCGATGACTAAGCCATTCGGGATTTAACGTGGTCGGGAAATTATTTCTAGATAGAATCTTCGTAAAATTTAGTGGGTCGAAAACCCTCGCGGTTCGGCTTAATTCATTCTAGAATTCTCGAGAAATTTATTCTAAGTTTTAGGGTAAGAATGACCTTAGAAATAAATTAGAACCAAAATGATCAGAGGAAATTAAGTTGGTCGGAGAATATTATTTTTCGGTTGTTCAGAAAGGCACGTGGGATGCTCGGATCCAAACCCGCAACGTTTGGAACGGACTGATGCGTTTTCAGTTATGGCACATCTGGAAGTAGTTGTGCAGCTGCTTGTGGCAATGCAGTTGCTTCAGGTGAATCGTCGCCATGTGTCGTGACTTGGAAGAAGCTTGGTTTCCTCCGTGCCATCTTGTGCTTAGCCACCACCTCCTTAAGCTCCTTAAACTTAGATTTTCATCCTAAAACCTAAGGAAGACCTCCAGAGCTCGAGTCATAAATGATATTTCGTTAAAGGTTCCGAGCCGAGCCAATCGTGAGATAGGAGTACGCTAGGACCAAACTACCAATTCAAACGTCCAGGTGAGTCTCGATTATAGGATGGATAGTTAGGTGCGATTAGCGCCTGTAAAACGAGGGTATTGTGTGTTGCATGTTGAACCGTAGAATCATTAAAATGAAATAAGTAAATGGAAAGACGTAAGTAAGTGGTTAAAGACGATACTTGTGAGATATTTTTGATTATGTGATTGTGTGATGCATGATGATTGATGGCATGATTATTGTGTGATGCATGTTGTTGTGAGAGATATTTGGTTATATCGTTCGGGCCACGGCTCGAGGGGTATAACATATATATGTGGATTGTGTGATTGAGTTATATCATTCGGACTCTGGCTTGGAGGGTGTAACATGTTTATGCAGGTATAACATTTTTGTGCAGGTATCGTAACAGGATCGCTCGTTCATGAATTCGTGAGGAAAGGAAATGGTTCAGCGGGTAGGTCACTATGGACGGGTTCACCGGGTAGGTGACCCAAAGGTCCACGAACTCTCATTCCAGAGTGATCCGTGAGGTTCCGGCATTCAGGTAAAATATCGTGATAGTCACTAGTATCCTCTTTTTGCTGATCTGGATGGGACTTGTTCTTTGGTCAAACATTGGGCGCTTGCCGGGATGATCACCCAAACGTGTGTTATACGATAGTGTAGGAGTGATTATTTAATTGTTGGACTGTTAAAACTTTGTGTCTTCAGTTTGAGGTTGGTAATCACGAAGCGGAACCACTAGTGGCAAGGGGCAAACCTCGCCGATCTTGAAGACCTCACACCCGGGAAGGGTGGATATTTGGAAGTTGGAAGTTTAGAAGTTCAAAGGCGCCGATTGTTTGAATGTTTGTTTACCGCTTGCATGCATTATTAATTGCTTATTGCTGGGTTGAATGATTGATGCATATTGGGGGTAAATGTTTATTCGCTAGGGAACCCGAGTCACTGAGCAAATTAGGTTCTCATTAGACTCTTTGTTTTGCAGGTAGCCATTAGCGAGATACTTGTATGGATGAAAGGAACGTTAGGTGCTGGTGTAGTTTATGTACCTCTTTACAAATAGCGTACGACTCTATTATGTATCAATGTTTTAAGCTTCCGCGCGGATCTATATAAAGTTTTGGTAACGTTTGTAATTAAGTATAATAAAGTATAAAATTGTTTATGAAATTCTCTTGTTCCATGTGATACTAGTCCTAGTACGGGACGAACCAACTAATGGGTTCAAGCTCAGGTTGTAAGGCCTTGACTTGGGCCAATTAGGATACATGCTCTTGGATGTTTGACCTAAGGGTCATGAATGCGTTCTAAGAACCTCATGTTGGATGTATGAGTGCGTAGTTGTAGCATCTTCGGTAGGGAAGTCTGATTAGGGTTAATTAGTTTGTCGTGCATGTTCTTGTTTGATTGTTGCACGGCAGATTAGTTGACTTTAACCTAATACTGATCGAGGGTGTTATAGGGGCACTTAACCATTCCACTCGTCTCGGGTCCTAACTCGGTGCGGGGTGCATTACACCCGTAAATTGGATAGGTGACCATCCAACTCACAGAACATATCATCATATTAATCTAAGTCTATGCCACTCTTGCTTAATTCTCAAGCAATATCAGTTTAACTCTAGTCTTTTCATTTATGGGACCTACCATCTCACAGTTTCAGGTTTTATCCTAGACTCGACGTAACGACCTAACAAACACCGCACTTAGGTGTATAAGACCTTATGTCATAATGTTACATAATACATAGTACATATTCGTGTTAAAACTTATAGTTCAACACTGGTCAGTTTAACTCTAGACTAACAAAATTACACGAGATCAACAAAATCCGAGAACCTCCTCACACTAGCCACATGGTAGACATGCCTCCAGACTGACTGACTGGTAATTCTCCTCCTAGGCTTTTATCCACGTCAATCCTCCATCGTCCTTCTTATCTCATGTTGATCTTCCTTCTGGAAAAAGAACCTGGAACAGGAACAACAATTAGTCTTTAAACTGGAACCTACCAAAAATGGAAACTTTCCATTTATAAAAACATGCCATAAATAGAAACTTTCTGAAAAGGAAAACATGCCCGAAAAGAAAATTTTTCCAAAAAGGGAAACTTGCCAAGAAGGAAACTTTACTAAAACAGAAACTTTTCAAAAATGGAAACCTGTCATATCTAGAAATTTCTCAAACGAGAAACCCGAGATGGTGGAGGTGGTACCCACCGTACCTGATTCAGAGTAAACTGACCCAGAATTCAATCAGAGAATCGAAGTACTAACGGGCCATTGAGGCCCATTAAGGAGAATTCGGCCTTACTCGTAAGAAGAAAGAGAGGCCCAACAAATTCAAGCTAAAGGTGAATAAAAACTAAAGAATCAGCATTAATGAGAGGAGTTAATACGCATTAATGGAGCGGTTACAAGGTGGAAGGAGGATAAAAGGAGAAGGGGGAGTTGGAGAAGAGGGAGATATTCTTTTTCTGAAAACTTAGCTAATAACCATTGTAAACGTCTCATTCATAAATCAATAAAACCATAGCTTTTTCTCACATTTTGTCTCAAGTTATACACCCCATATTCTGTGTGGATTTCGGATCCAACAATTGGCGCTAGAAAGAGGGGGATTCCGCTTCGCTACATCAGATTCCACGTAAGTCAGTGTGCATTTTTTTTTGCCTGTATCATTTCCCCTTTTCGCTTTCAGGACAGCATGTCTGGCGACAACGGAGCCGATGGACAAACAAGCCCGACTCTCCCAGGAATTCGCGACGGCGACAACATCGATCTGAGTGCCGGGATCCAGGAGCAAGAGCAGGCTGCTCCAGCGTTCGACGGTCAGGTGGCATTGGAGCAAGTCCCGGAGAACATGTGCGGCATCTTTGCCCTGCTGGTAGAAAGGACCGCAAGACAAGAAGAGCAAGATCGGAGGTCAAGCCAGCGGCTGGAAGAGCTGGGGCAGGCTCAGGCCGCTCAGCTCGTAAGGATAAATTCCATTGTCCCGATCTCCCCACGGGAACTCCGGGCTTTGGAAGCCCGACATGGCAATGGGGCGACCCACGCTGACCAATAGTCGGGCGATCGGGACCAAGGCCAACAAGACTCGGCCCTGGGAGTGATGTCTGCCCATGCAAATTCCGAGCTGCAAACGCTGAAGCAGACACTCGCCCAGGAAACCGCCGAGCTCCGGACAATGCAGTCCCAGATCCACAAGGCCAGCAGCTCAGCGCCAGAGGTTCACCGAGTCATTAAGGAAACCCAGCGAACACCTTTCACAAGCCGAGTCGTAGGAGCCACCATTCCGAGCATCGAGCTCAAGATCGCGCCCTACGAAGGAAAAACAGATCCCCGAGCTCACATGACCGCATTCTGCATTGCGATGGGTCGAACCAAGTTCAACGAAGCTGACAAAGATGCTGGATATTGCCAGCTCTTCGTCGAAAACCTCTCCGGAGCAGCTCTTAACTGGTTTTCCCGCCTGAAGGCGAACTCTATCGACAGCTTCAATGAGCTGTCAACCGCTTTTATCAAACATTATTCGATGTTCATCGAGAAGGGAGCCTCAGATGCCGACCTCTGGACGATGACACAGAAGAAAGACGAATCTTTGCGATCGTTTCTGTCCAGGTTCAAAGTAGTCATCTCTAATGTGGTCGTCAGCGAGAAGGCAGGCATCGCAGCTTTACGGAATGCCCTTTGGTACAATTCCCGCCTCAGGGAGGACCTTATGCTCAACCGACCTACCTCCTTGAGGACGCACTTCACCGTGCTTCAAGGTTTGTGGAGATAGAAGATGAAAAGAAGGCGTACGCGGAAAAGCACGCCACCTCGACAAAGACAACGTCCAAAGAAAAAACCCAAGGAGGAAAAGGATAACAAGCGATCTTCTGGCGGACACCGATCTGAGGGGAGCAATTCCAAGCACAGGTCGTTCCAGATATCTAACTCTCAAGGATCATAACGGAGCTCGGGATCCAATTCCAACTACAAGTCCAGATCCAACACCTGGACACAAAACGACAGATCCAGAACCTCTGATAAATTCTGTAAATTTCACAACACCTCGGGGCATACGACAGAGGAATTTTATGGGTTCAAGCAGTAATTATTTAACAAGTATAGGGCAGAGGAGCTGGCTAGGAAGAACGAAGATCGTGAGGGAGCGCAGCCTCATAACGACATGGAACCACTGAAACGAGATCGGGACGCAAGGCAGGTGGAATAGGCGGAACTCCCAACAGCTCGGAAGCGAATCAATATGATTATGGGGCTAAGTCCTTTCTTCAATGACACGGTCTGATCGATAAAAAGCTACAGCAGACAGGCGAACTCAGCCACTGACAACGTCCAAGCAGCAATCAGGGAAGATACCGTCAGAGAATTCTCGGAATGGACCACCAGGAGCGTTACACGACCTCACAACGACACCCTAGTGCTTGAGCTCATGATTGAGGATTGCGAGATAGCTCGAGCTCTGATTGATTCGGGCAGCTTAGTAAATGTCCTCTATAAGGAGACACTCGACAAAATGGAAATCCCCGAAGAGCGTATAAAGAAATCAAAACAACCCCTAACCGCCTTCATCGGAGCTACTATAATGTCGATAGGGACGATCAAGCTCAACACTTTCATTGGCGGTGTGAGGATTGAGACCAAGTTCACGGTGGTAGAAGCCCCAGACATATACAATGTAATATTGGGAACTCCATGGATACACTCAATGAGGGCAATTCCGTCCACTTACCATCAGTGCATCAAGTTCCCCACGGAGCACGGGGTGGTAACCATCCATGGAAGCCAGCGGATGGCGAGACTGTGCTACGTTAACGAAAACAAGCTGTGAAGGTCCCAAGAACAATACACATTCCAAATCCGAGCTCCGGAATCAAGTCCGGAGGAAGTAGATCAGGTCGAGCCATCCAACCCCGAGCTCGGTAAAATCAGGCAGGTGTGTATCGACTCAGGAAACCCCGACCATTGCGTGGGAGTCGGGACGAATCTAGAGAAGGAAATTTTCAAGGAGCTGGTAACATTCCTCAAAAAGAACAAGCATACATTTGCTTGGACGATAGACGACATGTCGGGAATAGGCTTGGACATCACATTCCACGAGCTCAACGTGGATCCGACCTACAAGCCAGTTCGCCAAAAGAGGAGGAAGCTTGGCGTGGAAAGAGCGAAGGCAGTCAACGCGGAAGTGGAACGACTGCTCAAAGCCGGTTCAATTATCGAAGTCAAGTACCCGGACTGGTTAGCCAAACCGGTGGTCGTCAAGAAAAAGAACATCAAGTGGCGGGTTTGTGTGGACTTCACCGACCTCAACAAGGCGTGCCCGAAAGACTGCTTACCTCTTCCACACATAGATCGGTTAGTTGAGGCAACAGCAGGGAACCAGTTGCTATCATTCCTGGACGCCTTCTCCGGATATAACCAGATACTCGTGCACCCAGACGACAGAGAAAAGACGACCTTTGTGACCGACCGGGGACTCTACTGCTACAAGGTGATGCCATTCAGCCTCAAAAATGCTGGAGCGATGTACCAGTGGTTGGTCAACAAAATGTTTTCCGACCAGCTCGGCAAGACGATGGAAGTATACATCGATGACATGTTGGTCAAGTCATTATGCGAAGATGATCATGTTGGCCAACTGCGAGAATGTTTCTCCGTTCTCAACAAGTATGGCATGAAGCTCAACCTGACCAAATGCACTCTCGCCGTCACCTCCGGCGAGTTCCTGAGAACATGAAGTCGCCTACCACGGTGAACATGAAGTCGCCTACCACGATGCGGGAGGTACAGCGGCTCACGGGACGGATAGCGGCCCTGAGCAGGTTCATTTCCCGCTCTACCTACAAGTGTCTCCCGTTCTACCAAAAGCTTCGCTCCAACAAAAAGTTTGAATGGGATGAATCATGTGAAGAGGCATTCACCCAACTGAAGACATACCTAACCACACCTCCAATATTGTCCAAACCAGAAACTGGCGAAGTGTTGTACCTTTACATTGCAGTGTCTAGCGTGGCGGTCACCGGAGTCTTAGTACGAGAAGAGAGCAACGAACAGAAGCCCATTTTCTACATCAGCAAATCTCTGGCAGACGCTGAGACTAGATACATGGTGACTGAAAAACTTGCATTGGCCGTGGTCACGTCGGCACGGAAGCTCCGCCCGTACTTCCAATCTCACTTCATAGCCGTGCTGTCCAACCACCCGCTCCGCACCATTCTTCACACCCCAACGCATTCATGACGTTTAGCTTGGTGGGCAATCGAGCTTAGCGAATACGACATCGAATATAAGCCCCGAATTACGCTGAAGTCGCAGGTCCGGGCCAATTTCCTCATTGAAATAACCCCAGAACCGAACTCCGCACAGAGGCCCCAGGTACCTGGACCCTACACGTGGACGGTTCATCCTCCACTAAGGGGTCTGGCATCGGGGTTCAACTTATCTCACCAACCGGAGAAACTATAGAGAAGTTTTTCCGCCTTGCATTCCCAGCCTCCAACAACGAGGCGGAGTATGAAGCATTGCTCGCGGGATTACGATTGGCAAAAGCAGTTCACGCAGCAAAGATTAGCGTATTCTGCGACTCCCAGCTCGTCGCAAACCAGTTCAATGGGAAGTAAGAAGCTCGGGATCATCGCATGACCGCATACCTAAAGATGGTGCAAACGGAAGCATCAGCATTTGACGAGTTTTCCTTGACCAAGGTGCCACGAAAGGAAAACTCCGCCGCCGACGCGCTACCCGCGTTGGCCTCCGCCTCTGCTGCCAATCTTAGCCGAACAATCCCAGTAGAAACTCTGACCAAGTCAAGCATTAGCGAGATCCTTGCAGCACCGACCTCGGGAACTCACGACGACCTATCAGACCCGCAGCAATCCATGGCACTTCACGAGGATGACCTCGGCGAAGACCCCGGCGCCATCGCTCTGGAAGGGATTGGAGAGGGGGAAGACTGGCAAAATGAGATAAGGAGCTACATCGCGGACGGGGACGTCCTGCCTAACAAGTAGCAAGCTCGGAAGGTGAAGCAGCGGAGCGCGCGCTACACATTATTTGAAGACAAGATCTTCCGACGAAGTGACACGGGCGTCTACCTGTATTGCGTACACGGCGACGAGGTCAAGCAAATAATCAAAGAGGTCCACTCAGGAGTCAACGAGAACCACGCCAGCGGCAGATCGCTAGCGCAATAGATACACAAGCAAGGCTACTATTGGCCCACCATGGAGCGCGACTGTCTGGCATATGCAAAGAAATGTGAACGGTGCCAGCGACATGCCCCCATCATCCACCAGCCAACCGAGCTAATGAAGTCAATCATGACTTCGTACCCGTTCATGCGCTGGGCGATGGATATAGTTGGCCCGCTACACAAGTCCGACATAAAACAGTACCTGCTTGTTCTTACCGACTATTTCTCCAAATGGGTCGAGGCAGAAGCCTACGCAAAGATTAAGGATAAGCAAGTCATTGACTTCTTGAGGAAGAACATCTTGTGCCGTCATGGTATCCTACATGAGATTGTTACGGATAATGGCTCACAGTTCACCTCCAAGGACTTTGAGCATTTTTGCTCCGTCTACAAGATCGCAATCCACTATTCAACGCCCCACAATCCCCAAGGCAACGGTCAAGCTGAAGCAACAAAACCGGCGTATTGTAAAACTCCTCAAGAAACGGCTGACAACCAAGAAAGAAAGTTGCTCCATTGAGCTAGATGGAGTCCTCTGGTCACACCGGACCACACCGCGGCGTGGCACCTAGCAGTCACCTTACACGTGTATGGCGTTGAAGCAATGATCCCTGCCGAGGTGCGAGTGCCCACACTCCGCCGCCAGATACTCCTCGAGGATGTCGCCACCAACGACGAGCTCCTAAGGATGAACTTAGACACGATTGAGGAGCAGCGGGAGCTCACCTTCATCCGCCTTCAAGCCTACGAAAACCAGGTCGCCAAATACTACAACAAGAATGTTCGTTCGCGCACTTTCCAGGAGGGTGACTTGGTCCTCCGGCGTGTGGTCCAAAACACTTCCGAGTACCAGGCTGGCAAGCTCGGCGCGAGTTGGGAGGGCCCCTACAACATCGCCAAGGCACTGCACCCAGGAGTCTACGAACTTCTTCGCATGGATGGCGCGCCGAAACCTCGCCCGTGGAACTCGGTGAACTTGAAGAAGTACTACTGCTAAAGTTCATTCTTGCTTCATTTTGAGCAAAAAAAAAACAAAAAACAAAAAACAAAACAAAACCAGGTCCCTTGGACCTCAATGTAATTGAACTACGACAAGGCTTGATCCCTCCGTGGTACGTAGGCAACCCGTTGTGGGTACAACTAGTATAATAAAAACACTTATTTTTGACTTGTCCATGTTCATGTCTTCATGTTCATGTCCTTTGTCTTGCGAAGCTCGGTTGGGTCGGTACCCTGGCCAGGTTTCCCGACCTCCGAGTTCTCTGCGCACTTCTCACAAGTGCCTAGGTGAAACGACACCATGGATGTGGAGAGGCAGTCTTTGGACGGTTCCCTACATCCCAATATGACTTAAGCATACCTTTATAGGAAAGCCGGACCACGTCATCAAGACACTCAAAAACGAAAGTCTCCCTTCTGCTTAAGTGGGAGACCTTGAGTGTGGCACGGGGTAAGACAGCAGCACGCTGCGCCCAAACTCCAAGTCCTAAAACAGGGTAAGCTGGGGACATTCATCGCGCCTATGTTCGCTACTAAAGATAAGAGTGAACCAAATGAGAGGGCCCTCGCATTCCGCAAGTCACAGAACTTGTGATGGGAAGCAACATTCCCTTCTTAACGACTTTCTCCCGTTAACACGCCGTTACATCAAAAACTTGGAGTCGAGATGTAAAAAAAAAACAACACAAAGCTTGAGCACTTGAGCATCAACAAGATGCTTTCGTGTGCTTGAATCAACAAGATGCTTTTGTGTGCTTGAACACTTGAGCATAAACAAAGATGCTTTCGTGTGCTTGGACACTTGAGCATCTACGAGATGCTTTCGTGTGCGTGAACACTTGAGCATGAACAAGATGCTCTCGTGTGCTTGAGCACTTGAGCATCAACAAGATGCCTTCATATGCTTCAACTTGAGCATCAACAAGATGCTTTCCTACGCCTTAACCTGGGCATCAACTGGCAAGCATCAAACTAAAAAGTGAAGATCTCAGGACTTAGACAAAATGCCTATGCACCAGAGAGCATTGTGCAAGCCTGAACCAAGTACCAACTGCTCCGGGCTATGGCCCGCTGGCTAACCTGCAGGAGGAGGCTGGATGGGTTGAATTTGAGCAGAAAAGAAAATCTTAACTTAAACTTAGAGAAAGTTGGATAAAAGCCCTTCCGGGTACCAAGAGTCAAGGTTCAAAGTAAAAGGAAAGCAGAGATACTAATGGAAGCTAGCAAAAACTTAAAACAAATTACAAAGAGAGGTATTAAGGCCACAAGCGGCCTATTATTGGGCTCCTTCGCGATCCTAGGCGAGCTCGGAGGCGACACTTGGGGAGATAACGGCAACATTGGACCCGAACTGGTCGATCTGGAGGATCGGAGGAGCGGGCGGAGCATCGTCAATGGCGGCAGGTTCCTTAGAAGGTGTCGAGGTCGGGGCAGCTGGGACCATGGTGAGCTCGGGAGGATCAGCGGCTACAGAGGAAACCTCTGCCTCAACAGGAGCTGGGGTAGGAGCAAGGATGACAGCCAGAGAAGACCCTTCGGAGCTGTCTGACACCGGGGAGACCCGGAGGTCCTCAGCAAGATTAAGCTCAATAATGTCCATCTCATTAAGCTCGTCGGAAAAATCCTTAAGGGCAGCCCTCATGTTCTCCCTCTCAACATCAAGGTCGGGCTCATTCCCTTGGGCCTTGCTCTCCTTGATTTTATCAATAAATTTAGCTCGGGCCTGGGCTTGAGATTGCAAGAGGGCATTCTCCTGCACAAGTTTGGCGTCCTCAATAGTCCTGTACTTGGCGGCAGCTTCCCTCCTAGTCTTCTTGGAGGCCTTCCAAGCTTCCCTTTCGATTTGCAGCTTGAGGCGGGAGACCGTTTCCTCGTGAGCCTTGGCGGCACAGTCATCACGCCACAACAGGTCGCAGAACTTCTTCTCCGCTGCCTCCAGCTTGGCATCTGTTCTCTCCTCTTCCCTTTGGGCCTCACTATGGGCCTCCTACAGCTCGTTGAAGAGATCGTCAGCATTAGTCTTGGTCTCAGCCAAGCGTTTCTCCATCTCTTCCATCCTCTTATGGGCTTGCTCCTCAGAAGTCTTGAGCTTCTGGAGAGCTTGGGACCAGGACGCTTCGAGAGCCTCATTCTTGACTTCAACCTCAGCGACCTTCCAGGCCATGTCCTTCAGCTCGAAATCCTTCTCATTGGCCATCTTGACCGTCTTGCTGCGCATGCCCCTCTCAACGGTGAGGGTGTAGCGGTCCTGGTACCACAGAGACTTCATGCGGGCTAGCTCAGCTTCATACTCCAGCCGGAGGTGGTTGAAGAAGCCCATTCCTTGAGAACAGGAAGTCAGGAGTTAGGAAGGAGAAATCAAACAAAAGGACGTGGGTTCCAAGGAGGCTACCTCAGTGTAACGGACACAGAACTCCTGGTAGGAGTCTGTCTGCAGCTGGAACTTCTTTGGAGGGGTCGGGCTGTCAGGGAATTGCACACCCTCGCAGAACTTCGTAGCGGCCTCCCTTCTGTGTCCCAGAGAGGAGGGTTCAGGACGTTCAAGCTTGAGGACGAGGCCGGCGTCCAGAGGTTGGGCGGAGAGGGTCGTGGGCTCTAAGCTCGTGGGAAGCTCTTTGTCTTTTGGCTTCCTAGGTTCTGACCTTGGTGGGCCAGGAGACCTCCTCTCCTCCGACCTCCAGAGGTCAGGGGAACCTCTCTCACTCGACGTGCTCCGGCTAGAGGTCCTCCCCTGCTCAGTATGTTGCCTCTTTGAAGAGCCAGTGGAGGGGGAGGGGGAGCGTTTCTTGGAAAAAGAGTCGCGAGCTCGCAAGTCCTCCCTGCCCGAGCTCCCAGTGGGCTTCTCCTTTTCATTTCTCTTCTTAGCAGCCTCGTTGACTACAGTGAGAGAAGCCTCACGGCTTGAGAGCGGAGCAGCAGCGGGAGCTTTCGCCGGAGGGGGAGGCATCAAGCCGGCAGCAGCAGGAGAACTCACAGGAGCCTTCTCGGGGGCAGGGTCCCCTCCCCGCTCTCAGAAGGGCCAGGGGCCTGAGTATCAAGGTGACCCTCCTTCAGAAGCTGCTCCTTCTCGGCCCAGAGCCGGTCCTCTTCCTCTTTCCTAGACCTCTCTCTGGCAGCAGCCTCCTCGCCAGCCGCTTTCTTGACGGGGGCTATTTTTTCCTCCTCAACTTTCTTGGCAGCAACTTTCTCCTTTTCAGCCTTCTTGCGACGAGCTTCCGCAGCTCGCTGCTCCAGGCTCGGGAGGACAACAGTGGGACGCACCATCTTGGAGTGGGAAAGTTGAAGTCGAGGAGGAGAAGGTGGTGAAGGCTTGTCTGCCCTGGCTGCGACGACCCTGGCAAAAGCTCTGGCAATACGATCAAGAGTGAAGAATGCCCAAGTTCTGTTAAGAGCACGCTTCAGAGATGTTATCACTTCTTGGAGATCAACTGGGAGTGAGGGCTTCTTGCGTATAGGAGCAACTGCAAAACAAGGAGATCAATTAGAAGGGATGAAGGTGGATAAATAAAAACAAACAGCGACCTAAAAGAGGTCGGCTACCAGGGTCTAGGTTCCACATCCGGTGGGTGGAACCAACAAACTGCTCAGGCAGTGAGTTGACGTCGGCCAGGACGTAGAAGTACACCTGTTCCCAAAGGTCGTTTTTGGTCTCAGGGAATGCCACCAGCTGCGGGCGACCTGAGACGTAGTAGTGCCCCGTCTTAGCAGAAGCCTTGAAGTTGGTAAGAAGCTCCAGCAACTGAAGTCCTAGCTCCAGATCCCTCTCTGCAGCGATGACCATCAGACCCAGAATCTTCCTGACAGTCCCCGCCGTTAGTTGGGAGAAAGCAACGATCCGACGCCGGCAATACAGGACAAAGAGCTCCGACAAGGGGAAGAAGAGATGGCTTTTGAGGAAATAGGACTCGTACAGGCAGAAGAAGCCTTCAGGAAGAGTCCAAGGCCTCTCTGAAGGGGTAGGAACTTGAATGAACACCGAGTCCGGGATTCTACACTTCTCCCTCAGAGAGCTAATCGATTTGGGCGTGCTGGTGGTCGGCATAGCGTTGAAGAAGGCAGCAGCGGGGGCGACGATTAATGGCACCGCTGGAATTACCGCTGGAGCCGCGCGAGCAGGACCAGCCATCTCGGATTCACCTTCTCCTTCTCTCATGATGAGTGAGAAAGGGGAGAATTCCTCCGTCTCCCCAGAATCAGGGTGATGGACCGGAAGGTCAACCGGAAGAGAAGAATGAAGGGGCCTTTCAGCGGGAGGCCCCTGCGTATCTCTGACCATCGGCGACAGAGACGAAGGGCCCTAGCCAGAAGAGAAGGCGGCTGTGGAAACAGAGTTGTGCTTCGAGGGTTTCTTGCGAACTAGAGGCGCGATGGGGTCCATGAAAGTTCTGGAGGAGTAGAAGAAGCACAGAAGGACAAGGATTGTAGGAGGCGAATCGCAGCAGAAGATACAGAAATCACAAAATAAAGCAAGCAAATAAGGAGGATAAAGGAAACGGAGCAAACCTTTTCTTTTTCTTCAAAGGGGGAGTCGAATCACAATGAGGAGGGAAGGCAAAAGGTCCCACCTTTTCAATGACACATCTCGTGGGTGTGGTGACGTGGGCGGCAGATTAGACGCAAACGGGGCCCACCGACAAACCTAATCTTTCTAAAAACTCGCTAAACACAAGATCTCCAAATCAAATTTTCAAATTTCCCGGTTCTTTTAAGGCAACCTGGGTCGGTTATCTCCAAATCAAGTCCAATCATGATCTTCTTGCCTTAAAAGGAGCTAATCAAGAGATCTAAACCCAAGATCTTTGGTCGAGCTTCCATAAGCCAAGCTCTAGGGGGCTATTGGTGGAGGTGGTACCCACCGTACCCGGTTCAAAGTAAACCGACCCAGAATTCAATCAGAGAATCGAAGTGCTACCGGGCCATTGAGGCCCATTAAGGAGAATTCGGCCTTACTCGTAGGAAGAAAGAGAGGCCCAACCAATTCAAGCTAAAGTTGAATAAAAACTGAAGAATCGGCATTAATCAGAGGAGTTAATACGCATTAATGGAGCGGTTACAAGGTGGAAGGAGGATAAAAGGAGAAGGGGGAGCTGGAGAACTAGGAGAGATTCTTTTTCTGAAAACATAGCTAATAACCATTGTAAACGTCTCATTCATAAATCAATAAAGCCATAGCTTTTTCTCACATTTTTTCTCAAGTTATATACTCCATATTCTGTGTGGATTTCGGATCCAACACGGGACTAGGGACAAAAATGGTAATTTCACTTACCGAGGGAAAGAACGTTCTCGGGAACGTCTCGGCCATCTGCAGCTCTCAAGAACCTTGAACTCGGAGCTCCTCAACTTCTTTTTGACACAAACAGCTTTGTTGCATCAAAGCCCGAGATGCATTTCTCCACTCGTTTGAACCCATAATTGGTTTTCCCTTACGTATATATTTATATGAGTCTCTGCATTAATCCCACGGAAAATCAGCTCGGAAAACATCTAATAACTCAATCAAAAACGAATTACAAATTTAACATCCTAATTCTGGAAAACTGGCAGATTCTAGACGATCGGAAACAAGGCTATAAATCCTTAACTAATTGTTAACTCTTCGATCCGAACAGTCATACTGTAGCCATGGATGTCCTCTAGTTGTAGGCTCCGGTTTCAAGCCGATCAAATACCATTTGATCTCAAAAAAGCCGATCACACTCCGACTAGTTGGATTCGTGATCTGACTGCATAGTCCTCAATAAAATATTAATAACTTTTAGAATATTGCACGAAAACATGATATGTAAACTGGAGAATGCCGATAAAGGAGTCAGTTACCTTCTTTACAAAAAACAAATCGAAATTTGCCGATTTTCTCGGTCGTTCCTTCATTCTCCCACAACATATTGATATGTCTTATTAAATGATTGCACAGATTTTATCTCCTTTCTTCTTTTCTCTCTTCTCTCCATTTATTTTGGGTTCAAAAATCTCTGTGTTCAATCGCTGGCTCTGTGTCCATAGCTAGGAAAAAGAAAGGAGGAGAAAATGATCTTAGGTTTTAGATTAGAGCTTTATAATGAGATTAACAGGCCTCGAGATTAAAAGAAAGGTTTAATGGGCCAGGATAACACGATTTGGTTTTAGACCTCGGGAAAAAAAAAAGAACAGCATATTACAACTTTTTTCCTTTTGAACTTAGAATTTTATTTTTGAGAATTTTTTCTTATTTTGAACTTATTCATTATTGTGTAAATTCACAGATTTAGTTGTGTTTGGCCTCAAAGTTCGTATCATAAGTTGTGCCCACTGGGATTATAAGGAAAATGGCTTACAAAAAATTGATCATATGTCAGTCACATTGTAAGAGTAGTTTACCTTTAGTAATTATGAGCTTAAATGGTATGTATTTTTTTCACATTTTGGAAACGTTCTTTTGCCATCTTTTACCATCCATAATATTGGATAAATTTTCATGTTTTCACGGTTTTAAAGAATGATCACACTGAGAAAAGTAAGTGGGCTAGTGATTGCACTACCTCTATTGTGAAACCATGATTCGAACATTGCACATGTCTTTAATAAGAGAAACTACTTACCGTTACGCTATAGACGATAAAAGAAAAAAAATGATTACACTATAAAACTATTGTATTTAAAATATCCTTAAAAATATGTGATTAACGTACTAAATTTAGCTTTTTATCGTTTTACACATATTGTGCGAAACTTTATTCAGCCCAGTTTATTTCACTAAAATTTATTCAGCTATTTAGTTATTCATCTTACATACTAGTCAAATATTATATATACTAGTTGATTCGCCCGTGTGGGGTACGAGCATAGTTTTCTTTTATAATGCCGCTAAATATCAAATAGTTGTAAAATTTATTTATCAGATTCATGATTTAATGTATAAAAATACTAAACAACGCCCAAAATGTATCAAAACCAAAGACAATGTTCGTTGTTTCACTTTTTAAACCGCCAAAAACCAAAAAAAAATTACTCGGCTAATGCATCATCCATCCTTTATCTCTACTCCCTATTACTTGAGTAAGGGCTTGATATTTCGTTTTTTAGACTACTCTTTGCTCTTCCCTTGGAACTATGAGGTGAAACCCCGGAGGAACGTTTCTCCAAAGCATGACTCAAATGCTCCCATTTTTATATTGTTGTAACTTTGATCTCAAGGCGCTTTATGTATATCTCTGTAAATTTTTTCTTCATCTTTCACTCGAGAACCTACCTATTTTGGACTCGAGATGAGACAATTGTTGAATCTAGGACTCAGGTTCCTTAAGTTCATGTTACTTTCTAACGAAGTGTTTATAGTTAGTCTGATTTTCTGTGTGGATATGTAATCTTCTTCTACTTTTGTATCTTGTCCCATCTTCAGTTCACTCGTTGGAGCCTCTAAAATGTCAACAATACATTGAATTGGAAACATGTGTCTTTCTTTCCCATTGATTTGTCGATGATTCTGATTTCTCCTCCTATTAGTCTTACCTATGGAACAAGAATTGATTAGATTCATTCTCTTTATGAAGACGGTAACAGTTTCAGTTCAATTTCTCACCAGACTACACAATCCCCAGCCCTATTCCAGTTCCTTATTGTCCTCGAGCTATTTCTCTTACCTGAACACATTTTTTGAAAATTGATGTACGCAACTCCATAGGTATCACTTTACCTGTATCATTCACTTCAAACACAAACTCCATATAGTAAATATTTTATAACATTAATTTACTTGGCACAATATTTTAAAAATTCATATATTTTATTGGTTAAATTTCTTTACATTACAGATCGGTTCGGACAAAGAGTTTATGAGAATTGAGAAGGAAGATTGATTTTTACACCGTGATGCTAAGAGATAACTTCTTTTATAAATTGAGGTTGGAGTGCTTTGTCAACAGTTTGAACTTGCAAAGAAACCGAATAAATTTGTATGGTTGTATCAGACCATTCTATTATGAGATATAATCGATATATTAAAATATGATCTTTAATATTTTGTCTGTGTATTAAAGACAAGTGAAAATCTGCTAGTCAAACTTATAGCCTTTAGTATTGCTAAAATTATGTCAATGTTTCATATAGAGTGTTTTTATGTAGTGCAATATAAATTTCTAACATTCATATTTTTGGGGTCGTTTCCTCCCTCCTAAGGGCCATCTGTCACTCGTATTTTGATTCTGTTAGATAATTTTATATGCATATTTTCTTCTCTTATTTTTATGTTCATAAATCATAAAAAACTGTGTGAGATCCTTGGGAATTTTGTAGAGAGATTACGTTAAGGCCAATCATGAAAAAAAGAAGAGAAATAGAAGTTTAGCTTGAGTCACATGAAACAAGAATTGTGTGAGATCCTTGAGAAGATGCAAGATTATTCATCATCTCTAGTTTTTGCACGGAACTTCTCATCCTCTGTCTCACCATCATCATTATTGTCTTCCATTCTAAGACAAGTATGATAGCTCAAAATATGTATGTAAATGTGAGTAGCACAGGCAAATGATTTTTTGAATGAATAGTTACTCACATGTACTTGTCATGGGATTGGGATTCACCAGCTCCTCGGAAATTATTTTATGTTTGATAGTCTACATTATATGTACCTAAGCTCCCTGAAAAGCCAAGACCGATACGTATTTCTTCAAAACGTTACCGAAATTCAACCAAAGTTGTTGTGATATTGGCGAAATCCGAGTTGGCACAGCAAAGGAAGCATCGACACAATCGAAGAAACATGGAGACAAAAAACCAGAGAGACAATCTCGAGAGTTTTAAAAAAAAAAGACAATCTTGAGAGCTTTGATAAAATTATGAAGGAAGAATCAAACACCTCAAACTTTGATAAATTATGATGATGATGAGAAGAAGAAGTAGATCTATAATGGTCCTGTTGATATGAAGACAAGAAGTTATCTAGAAAACAAAAACCGACTAACAATTTATAAGGAAGAAGCAGAGTAACCACACACATGAATATTCAATAATTCAATAAAGTATACGAAACATAGAGTTAGACAAAAAAAAATTGACAAAGATATCAAAATATTAGGAAAATAAAAAAGGATCTCAAAAGAAAACATATATGCTCATCATACAATATAAACTCCATAATAAAACCCGCAGCATAAGATTTACGCTTCAAAAAAAAAGATATAGATTTCTTCTACAAAAAATAAAACTATTAGAATGTAACTTCTCTGACCAAAAGAAAAAAAAAGAATGTAACTTCTTTTCACGACGATGAGACTGTCTCATTCCATGAACTTTTTATATCGAAGTATCCAATCTCCCTTAGTTCGTTCTAAGTACATACTCATTCCATGAACTTCATCACTTCCGAAATTTTGCATTCTTACCAATCAAAGTCACATAATATTCCAACTTTAATCACAAAAAACATTCCTTGTGTCGAATTTTGTATCAGTTGAATACAGGAAAAAAAAAGAGAACAAGTTGTGCGCATGGATTAAACCGGAAAAGCAATCATAGCAGAAATCTACAATCTGATGTCAAACTCTCCAGCGCGTGTCTGAGCACGAAACCCTTTATATAAACGAGGAGGCAGAGTTTTAAGATCAAGTTTCTCAATTCTTAGGCCAGAGAGAGCTATGCCCATGATTTTGAACCCTAGTTTGAATGTCGGAAACACATGAAGACGTTCTAAACCAAATTCCAGTACTGGTGTCCCCGACAAACACGGGGTCTTGTCATTTGGGATTCGCCCGATAGTCCATGTACATGTCTGCAAAACATAGTCCCCCATATCAAACTGAAGTTTCCAAATCTGAAAACTGAACTCAAAGCAAAAGTCATACCTTGTTAGAAAGGATGGTCACAGTTCCATGATTTGATGAGAGATCTGCAGATGAAACGCAATGGGGAAGCTGGAAACTTAAGGTTATCGACTCCGTCGTCTTCCCAGGGTCGCTTCTTATCACGATTAACACGCTGATTCGACATGTACCTGAATCTGATGTTACTTGAGGCTTTACATAAAGGGGTGTGTTCTTCATGAGCTTCTTCACTCTGAATTGCCCATCAGAGAAACTAATACATTAGAATAGGTCTTTCAAGCAACAAGTTAAAGTGTAATAATAAATCAGGGCATAACTCTTGGCTGGAAGTGCTAAATCCAAAAGAAAAGCTGCTGAAAAGCTGACCCAGAGGAGCACTCCCCGGTGAATCTGGATCGAAGCTCTTGATGGAGACGACAAATCCTAGAACCGGCGAATAGGAACTGGATCCCAACTGCAGATTAGAGTGGATCTGAAGTTCGACCAAGTATGGTAGAGCAGCAGGAGTCTTCTTGATCCGAACTAAGCTTTCCCGTCGGAGGAGAATCGCCGTTGGAGCTTGTTGTTGAGGAGAGATGCAGATCCCGGGTCGGAGAAACCCAAACAGTGAAGTCGCCAACGAGGGTGGGAACAAACGAGAGCCAACAGGAAGACACAACGAAGGCAACGCCGGTAGGTGATAACGCCGCCGGAGCCACCAAGTGAAGACGAAAGCATCGAGAAACCAAAACAAAAGGTGAGAACCAAATCGAAGAAAGAGTGAGACAGATAGCCGAGATAGTTTATTGGCGATGATAGAGGGCGACGCCGGCAAGCTCGGCTACTGCTGGCGTCGAGAAACGGCCACTCCGTCGTTGCTTCGATTTTCGTGTTTGGGAGCGTCTTCGATGCGGCTAGATACAGAATCTGTAAATGTCACATATCTTCAAAATTCAGAATTTTATTCAATCGTGAAAAGAATAGTTATATAGATGTTAAATCAAATTAAAATTATTTCTTTTTCAGATTCAGAGTCATATTGTGAAAGAAAAACACAAAAAAGTGTTTAAATATCATATAGTTAAATCTTATTAGGAATAGTTATTATGCATTTATTTTTGGGAGTTGTAGTCCTTAACGAGAGATTACACATCATTTTGAGAGGTGACACATAACGACTTCTTAAAGAGTTTAAGTAGGAAAAACTTTTAGTGAATAATTTTTAGTTGTTCATTTTTCTAGTGGTAGAAGAAAAGTTTTCTCTAAAAAAGTACCTCTAAATTAATACTATTTAGATTTGACTCACCTACGATGCTAATATTTTACTAATTTCCAGCCATATCAGAAAGAAAAGGCAAGTTTGTCTAAAGTAAAATATTTCCTAATAATATCTACATCTTTACCTGTATACTTTTAATGCCATAAGAAAAATAATCCGAGAACGAAAAAGAGTAGGTTGGAATTTATTCAATCAGCTTGAGTAACAATAAAAACTGTTCCTCTCAGCTTGCCATTCTCGAACAGTCAGGTTTAGGTTTGCTTTGGGTTCAAAATTCAAACCAAACATCTAAAAAATTGTTTTGTTGAACATTCTGTTTTGAACGGAGTTACTAAGGTCATGTTCGTTTTTGCATGTAGATGCTACATCTGCATTTGCATCTAGGTGCTACATCTGCATTTGCATCCATATGATGCATCTGAATGTTGCATCTATATGTTGTTCGTTTTTTGCATCTCAATTTTGTATATGGATGCAAGTTTGTTCGTTTGTGAATTTGCAATAGAATCTAGATGCATTTGATATTAAAATAATAAAAATGATTTTATGTTAGTATATTTGAAATCATATGAAACCATTATATAATTAACAAAATATTGATTTTCCATACTAATTTTATTTTCTATAAAATCATTTCGGTTTTTTAAGCGATTTTTACACTATAGGCGGTTTATGGCGGTTTTCGTGATTTTTTGCGTTTTTCGATTTTAACAGTTTAACGGCTTTTTCGGTTTTAGCGATTTTCCGATTTTTTGCGGTCTTTTCGCGAATTTGATGGTTTTCGCGGTTATGGCGATTTTCATGTTTTTTACGATTTTTCGGTTTTGACAGTTTTCATGGTTTTTGCGGTTTCTACGTTTTATGCAGTTTTTGCGGTCGACGGTCGGTTTCAAAGATTTCAGCGGTATTACCGGTTTTAGCGTTTTTCACGGTTTTAGCAGTTTCAGTGTTTTTTGCGATTTTAGCGATTTAGGAGGTTTTTGCGGTTACGATTATTTTTTGCGGTTTTAACGATTTTAGTAGTTTCGGCGTTTTTTTGCAGTTTTAACGGTTTTTGCGTTTTTCGTGGTTTTAAGGTTTTAGCAGTTCCGACAGATTTTATGGTTTTAACGATTTTTGTTGTTTTAACGATTTTTGCTGTTTTTTCGGTTTTAGCTGTTTTTTGTGGTTTTAGGGGTTTTATCAGTTTCGGCGGTATTTTAGTTTTTTTTTGAATTTTGAGATGCAAAATTTGCATATAGATATTATGTTTTGTAGCATCTCAGTTTTGCATTTGAACATCTCAAATATCCAGATATTGCTTATGGATGCAAATTAATAATTGTAAAACGAACAAACATCCATTCTGCAATAACATCCATTTTGTTAAAAATATATTTGCTCAGCACATATCAAACCAAAAAGTCCAAAGTCAAATAGTAGTCATTTTCCAAACCTAAACAAAGAAAGTCAATTGAACCGAAAACATATAAAAAAAATGTAGTTTTGGCAAGTGGGTCGGTCAATCTTCGTTTACCTGGATACAAAATGCATAAAAATTAGACAAATATCTATTTATACAATAGATATTTATATACGTATAGAAAGACCTTTTTCACCGTCATTTTCATTCTCTTCATTTCTACTGCTGATTCAATTAAACTTTCATGAGAAGCATATTTCACAAAACCCGAGTCAGCCCAAAAGCATCCTTGAGATTCAAAAACCTCCCAATATTCTATTGGTTCTTCATCCACAAAATTAACCCCATGGCCTGCCAACAACGAAACATGCCCACCCGGGGTTGCTCATATTGACGCCTCACCCTCTCCTCGTAGAGAGGCTTTAGAATACGTCCCTATTATATTTAAAAGATTGTTAAAACTTTAAACTAATAATATAATGTTCAATCAAATTCGGTGTTAATAAGTATAACTTACTTTCCCATGGTTTGCCTCGTAACTATCAAAATGATCAGTACTCACGGCACATGGTGCTCTAGACACTAAATCCTCTAAAAACAGCTCAAATTCTTCGTCTTTTGAATATTCTTTTGGCTTATGATGAATGATAATCTCGTCGACGTAGCTTTTGTCTCACATAAACTAAGCTGCATGTTCAATGTTAACTATTCTCCCGGATTGGCTTTGATAGCGCATCGGAACTCCATTCGACAATGCGGTTACGTTTCCGATGCGCCAATCCGGGGAAATAGTCAACATTGAACACGCTGCTCAGTTTATGCGAGACAAAAGCTACGTCGACGAGATTATCATTCATCATAAGCCAAAAGAAGATTCAAAAGGCGAAAAATTTGAGCTGTTTTTAGAGGATTTAGTGTCTAGAGCACCATGTGCCGTGAGTACTGATCATTTTGATAGTTACGAGGCAAACCGTAGGAAAATAAGTTATACTTATTAACACCGAATTTGATTGAACACTATATTATTAGTTTAAGATTTTAACAATCTTTTAAATATAATAGGGACGTATTTTGAAGCCTCTCTAAGAGGAGAGGGTGAGGCGTCGATATGAGCAACCCCGGAGAATTTCACAAAAAGCTGTATCATTATTCTATAACACTAGTTAGGTGATAATTTACTTGCCATTTGCGGAAAATCTCAAGTATGACCTCCATTGTAGGCAAATTTTCACTCTCCTCCTCTGTGGAAACAAAATCAACAGAGAGTCAAGGAAAAAATTAAAAAGTATTTAAGAAAAGCAAAAGCAAACAAGAGGAACAAAAGTAAAAAGGATATGGCTCGATAATGGGGGACTGGTAGCCAGTGAAATGGACACTTCCAGTGTCAAAGTTGTGGGAAAGCTGAAACTCTTTCCCAAAAACGACATCAAGGCTCGTCTGAATGTTTCCTTGAGGAAAAGCTGCAATGAGGATTTTCTCTTGGGAAAAAGTTTGCTAGCTACACCAAGTATGATCTAATATGGTGGAAAAC
>OVAN01002805.1:0-31688 GCA_900406275.1 Anastatica hierochuntica
ACGGGATTTTCTTAAGATTCAAAAGGAAATTGGAGGGAAATTCTATATAAAAAGAAGAGCCCTGGCAATGGAAAGGCCAAGGTGAATCATTCATACAAAGATTCATAGAACAAAAACTAAAAACCCTCTCAAACACTTTGTAAACAAATTTGACAACTAAAGATATCTCTTATCCCGACGAACGTCGGGCTACTTCAATACAACGGGAATTCCGACTCTTTGGCCACTTTCTAATCTTTATTTCTACAAAACAAATCTCTCTTCTTCTCTTTTCTCCCTCTCAATCTCTAAAACCAAACAACTTATACCTCGTACTCTACCCGAGCTAAGACCATCTTCTTCAACCTTCAAGGTTAAGAGGATCATGGACGTGTGATATCTATAAGTCCAAGATTGGAGTAAATGGACTCGCACACTTTGGCACTAACCGCTTTGGTAAAGATACCATCAAGTTGATCTTCACTCCTTGTGTAGCAAGGTAAAATGACTCCTTGCATCACCATTTGCCTCACCTTATAGCAATCAACTTCTATGTGCATTGTCTTCTCATCGAAAAAAAAATTTGAGACTATGTGAATGGTCGCTTGGTTGTCACAATGCAGGGTGATTGGTGATGGTGATTCAGTGCCTAAATCCTTAAGTAACTCCTTGATCCATACTAGCTTATTTGTAAACTTCCTCATGGCTCTATACTCAACTTCCGCATTTGAACATGAGACCATCTTTTGCTTCTTGCTTTTCCAAATGACTAAGTTGCCTCCACTGAAGGTATAATACCTCGGGTTGATATTCTATCCACCCTATCACCTGTCCAATCCACATCACAATATCCAACTATCTCGGTGTTCTTGTTGCATCCCATCCATATTCCTTGTCCAGGAGCTCCACTCAAGTATCTTAGGATCCTATCCACCATGCTCTAATGATGCACTTTTGGAGGTTGCATATTTTGGCTTACTTGATTCATGGCAAAGCAAAGATCCGTTCTAGAGATGGTTAAGTATATGAGCTTCCCAACCATTCTCCTATATAGCTTGACATCTTCAAACAATTTATCTTCAAATTCCCCCTCTCGAAAGACCTTGTATCCATCTTCAAGTTGTGTCTTGGCTGCTTTTCCTCCAAGCTTACCTAACTCATTCAACAAATACATTGTATACTTCCTTTTTGATAGAAAGAGCCCCTCTTTAGATCGACATTCTTCTATCGCTAAGAAGTACTTTAGCTCACCCAAATCTTTAATATCAAAAACAGATTTGAGATATACCTTTGTGGCTTGTACACATTTCTTGTCAATTCCGGTGATGATGATATCATCAACGTACACAAGAATAATTAACATACCATTTGGACTAGGAAGAGTGAAGAGTGTATTATCCGCCTCTGATTTTCTAAAGTCTCTCCTATTAAGTGTGATGCTTACCTTGTGGTACCATGCTCTTGGTGATTGCTTGAGTCCGTAGGTAGCCTTCTTCAATCTTAACACATTTTCGGGTTTGAAAATGTGTTCTAAACCTGGAGGAGGATGCATATACACTTCATCTTCTAGTTCTCCTTAAAGGAAAACATTCTTGACATTAATTTTCCATAAGTGCCATTCTAGATTTGTAGCAAGAGAGAAGACTACTCAGATGGTACGAAGTTTGGCCACGGGTGCAAAAGTGTCAATGTAGTTTTCTCCATAGGTTTGTGTAAATCGCCTTGAAACTAGCCTTGCTTTATGCTTTTCAATTTCCATCACTTGTATACTTGATGGTGAATACCCACTTGCTTGATACCGCCTTTTTTCCTTTTGGAAGCTTGGATTTATAGTAGGTTTCATTCACTTCCATTGCCTTCGTATCATCTCCCACGGCACCTCTCCACACTTTGTATTCTTTGGCTTCTGCATAAGATCTTGGTATGTATCCTTGAACCAAATTGCTCATGAACACTCGATGCTCTTGAGGAAAATAAGCTAGAGAGCATACGACTTGAGCAGGATGAACCGTGACCTCATAATTGTAATACACCTTTTGTTCACCCAATTGGAAGGTTTCCATATCCTTCTGCTTCTCCTTAGATGTTGGACCTTTTTAACATGCTCTTATTCTTCATCTTAAGTTCTATCATGACTAGATTCTTGTTGAATATAATCTTGATCATGACTTGATGAACCTTTTTCTTGAACATGAGTTGGAATCACCTCCTTATTAAGCACTAGCTTCGGATTCACCTCCATCTTGAGTATTAGCCACATGTTCATCTTCACTTCCCCCCTATGATCAAGGTGGGGTTAACCTTCAACTCCTTGAGGTGCCAAAGGGGTTATATTAACCTCCTTCTTCTTGCTGTGAGAAGGCTCTCCATTAGTATTCTTAGACTAGTGGCACAATTTATTGCTTGGGATAGACCCTCAAGCTCCTCCTAATTCTTCTTGTCATAGTACCCTTGGTTTTCCATAAACTTCACATCTCTAGAACCTATTACCCTTCTTGTCTCAGTATTGTACCACTTATATCCTTTTTGTATAGTGGAGTAGTCGATGAACATAAAATTCTCACTCATTGCATCTAATTTTTCCCTTTTTTCCCTGGGTACTAAGACAAAACAAACATAACCAAATACTCTTAGATGATAAAGGGAAGGTTTGGTTTTGTTGAGTACCTCAAATGGGGAGATGTCCTTAAGGAATTTGGTAGGAATGCGGTTGATTAAGTAGCATGCGGTATAACACCTCCATTCTAGATTAGGAATAAGTTCACTCAATTTGTCATGCACGACAAATCGAGAAAACTCTCACCAGACACAAGACGGGTGATGCCACAACTATTCTCTTTAACACTCGATCTGAGCTTCCAGAACAAATCTGGAATCTCAAAATCAAATGTCCGAGAACATATATCCTAACATATCCAAATTAAGGCTTTACAACCTGGATTGGAACCGCTAGTTGGTTCGTCCCGGACTACGACTAGTATCACATGAAATTTAAGATTTTACATAAACATTATTTTATTTATATATATCTTAAGTTAAAATGCATACAATCCCATATACATGCTTCCTTCTCCAATATACATGCTTCCTTCTCCCATATACATGCTTCCTTTAAGAGATATTATGAACCATCTTGAGTGCTTCCTTCTCCAATAAATTTCACTGTCTTATCTTGAAACTCAACATCATAAGGCCGAAAAACCACTTTACAATACAAGTCAACCGTGACTTTCTTTATAGAGAGTAAGTTGGATGTAAATCGAGGTATATAGAAAGCATCTTATTTATGATCAAATAACTTAAGGCTTCTTATTACTTCTATCTTAACATTTCTCCATTTGCTACTACTACATTCCGTAAGGCTGGCCTAACATCACTAATAAGGTTCCTATCACTAATCAAATGATGACTAGCTCCCGAATCTATTATGATAGGCCTTAGAAGCAAGAGAACGTGTAAAAGACTTTTTAGGGGAAATGATGGCCTTCATGGCCTTGATGAATGGTCCAAGATGACTTCTGAAAGCTACCTTGGTCAATCTAGATCATACTAGATAGTTAACCCCTTTAAGGGTTATGAGTATGACTCCTCTTCTTGTGCTTCTCATTGCTGGAATGCTATTCTCCATTGGAAGAGTTTTGCATCCGAGAGCTTGGAGAAAGAAAACTAGAAATTTGAAAGAAAATAACGAGGTTCACAGAATTTTTGTGATGTTTAGAAGCTTATAGCTCTGATACCATGAGAGAATTTAAGATTAAGTATGATGAGAATGATCAGAATGCAAGTATTTAGTGTAAAGAGTGAGTAAGAATCTGATTTGAGTGTGAGAAAGAAAGAAAGTTTGTTGGAGACTTAAGAGATAGAGAGAATTGATTCATGGAAATATTTCATTCCAAGATAAAAAATGATCGTTACAAGAATGATACTTTAAATAGAAGAACCATTACAAAATAATATAGAAGGGGAGAGATCTACACAATCTACAAAGTAAATTCAAAATCCGAAATTCAAAGTTTTCCCCCTTTCAGGCAAGGGAAAACCAAGAAAAATTTGGTTGAACCTGATAAGCCCAACTTCACATGACTTGATGCTTCCTATACTGGAAAACGTGAGAGAATTTGGTCGAATTTGATCTATATGTTGAACTTGTTTGATCAATTCGGAATATTGTTAAGGATATGATTTGTCAACTTAAATATAATTATGTATGTGATGTAATCGACATCTTCTTTTTTTGTTAACATTAATATCTTTAAGTTGAGAAATATAAAAGTTTTTTAGTATTTTTTTCCGATTCACATGGTATCAGAGTCACGATGGTGTACTATATTTGTTTTCTTCTTCAGCATTAAATGTCTCTCGATGCGTGAATCTTAAATTTTTCTTAACAAATTATTTGTCGTGGAAATCTTTACTCGACTCAATCCTCGCTTACATATGTTGCACCATCAACCACAACCACAACCACAACCAAAATCAGCATTTTTGGTGTCCCTCTGCATAAACAAAAAATATACAATAGTTGTAATATTTTACCCTCGCTATAGAACCATGTGTGTTCTCCGAGGTTTAGTGGAAAAATCATAATTATATTCTTCATACAGTAACACTTTAAAGCGTGTAAGGATGATATATATCATACACTTAACCAAAACTGGATCAGAATATAGGCAAATGAAGTCACCGATTAGGGCATCCCAACTTAAAAAGACATTTTTAAAAATTTTTGTTCTTGTATTAAATTTTTTGTCAATATTTATATTAACAAGGTTTCAAAGTTTATGTTAATAATAGTTACATTTTTAAATTTTTATTGCTAATGTTTTTGGGCGCTCATTAATTAACGGTCTAGACATTTCTGGTTGAAAAGTTTGTTTGCATAAGTTTATAGCAGATTTTATGGACAAAAATGCAAAAAAAAATTATATTTCAACAATAATATATTTTCATCGCTTTTCTACTTTTTACCAATATCGGTGTAACTTGATTTTTTCCTCCGAAATTTGGTTGTTTTTTGAAGTTTGAATGCAATTTTTTTATATATTAAAAACTTATGAATAGACATATTTTTCAATTTAAGTAGGACATTCAAAAATATATTTAAGTGGATCTGCTTCGAGTTTCGACTTAGCATCCACATTTCACGAAGGGATCATTTTGTGGATATTATCAAAAGACATCCTCTCAATATTTAATTTTTATATATATTTTGGAGTTGAATGTAAAAAAAAAGTTTGAGATAATAAGTTGTCAAAGCGGAGTGCGTTATGTAAGAAAGTGCCGACCAGGTGAGGAGTGAGGACGACGGTGGGAAGTAGTTAGTTATATTCCTTAATAACCTTTTTATTCACATGAGATATGACCGACTACGTATACTTTACTACTTTGTTTTTTTTGTTGTTTTTGTTGTTAAACTTTACTACTTTTTTTTTTGTTAAAGAAAAACTACTTTTTTTTGTTAAACTTTACTACTTTGTTACGTACTGCTTTTATGAAACTTTAATTATTTCGATTCAACTTTTAGTTTATTTACTTAGTTGAGTATCTGGATTCATTACACGCTTATTTCTTTTTATATTCATAAGTATTTTTGGGTCTTTGTTTACCTCTAACATTCATTGTATCCATGTATGTTTGTTAAGAGAAATTCAGAATGATTGGTACTAATTATTATACATATTGTTATTGTAAATAGAATACATGTCTATGCGGGTCAAAAACTCATGTCAATAGAATTTGGTAATTTGCGCATAGGACGAGAAAAGAGATACTTTTGTTTTGGTAAATATGCGTTAAGAAGAGATTTTCTTAATATAATGTCGTATTTATAGTCCAACTTGTAAATTGTTTCCAAATTGTATTAAATATAATGTGGTTAAAATGCTTCATAAACGTATAAGAAAAATGCTCCATGAAAGATAGAGAAATGGATATGTTTTTTTTTTGTAATTTAAAACTTTATTCCAACAAAAAACGTATTTACAATAAATGTATTGTATGTTGAGGAATGCCGAAAATATTAAAAAAAATTTTAAAATTTAAAGAGAAAGCCCAAGAATCCAAAAATAGTTAATGGTGAGTCCCAAACCATAAAGACAGAAGGTCATCAAATCCATGATCACCTTGAGAACGAATGGATAGGAGTTTGTCTCGCACGGACCTCTCGATCGTCTTCAATAATTCATGTACCTTATGTGGTGCACCACCGTGACGTCGATGGTTACGTTCACTCCAAATGTGGTACAAGGTGCTCTAGAAAGCAAACCGGAGCAGTATTTGAAGACGGTCCCTGTTACGCGTGCGATAAAGCTGTTGTCGAAGTTGGTCCCAAGAAGAAGTGAAGTTGAGCCCTAGAATACCTTGCGCAACAAGTTTCCAAAGCTTCATGGTGAAGCTACACATAAAGAATAGATGGTTACGACTTTCAAGATTAGTGGCACAAAAGACACAAGTCCCATTTGCTCCACTATTCCACTGAAGCATCCTATCTCCTGTTGAAAGACGGTCTCTGAAGGCAAGCCAACTAAAGAAGGCATCTTTGGGCGTTGCATATTTGAACCAAACACACGAGTCCCATAAGACTAAAGAGTGATGCTCTCGAATCTGGCTTCAAGTGCTCTTCATTGAGGAAGAGTCTCGGAAATTTCCTTCTCCCCAACGCCAAAGATATACATCGGGCACATCAATGGGAAGAGGGAGAGGCACTTGCTGAATTATGGGAACTATGAACTGAAGTGGAGTGGTTCTTTGACGTCGGAAGTTCCAGTGAGTGTGAGAGGCGTGTGCAACTATTGAGTGTTGCGGTATTCCAAGAGCGTGAAATCCTCAAAACCCAACAACATCAATAAGTCTTCCCAAGGGAAGCCAATTATCGAACCAAAAAGAGGTGGAGGTACCATTCCCAATGTCAACTCTAGCAAAACCAAGAGCCAACGGTCGAAGCTTTAAGATTTTCCGCCATACCCACGAGCCTCTGTCTTCCTTTGTCGACCAACAAGATCCCTCTCGGATTAGATAATGTTTAACCCCATTCACCTACAATGAATCTTTGGCCGTCAATATGCGCCAAATAAGTTTCAAGCCAAAAACAATATTAGCCTCCGATAAAGGACGAAATCCCAACCCTCCTTCCTCCTTGGGACAACAAAGATCCGCCCAAGCAACTTTAGCTTTCCTTGGATTTAAATCAGGATCCGACCAGAGAAACGCAGCCGTAAGCTTATCAATTTCTCGAAGGCATCGTCGAGGTAGACGGAATGTCGCACTCCGAAATTGTGTGATACTTGTAACCACCGAGTGTAATAATTGTAGTCTACCCGCGAAAGAGAGAAAACGAGTGGACCAAGACTTCATTTTGTTCTCAATCTTCTCTAGTAAGGGCGCATAATCAGCATCCGTCATTCGCTTAGTCATCAATGAAAGACCCAAATACCGCACGGGTAATGCGGCATCTTGCACTTGAAATTGCTCCACTATGGCCATGCGAGCATCTTCCTCTACACCAGCAAGGTAAAGAGTAGATTTTTGGAGATTTATCTTCAAGCCTGAAATTTGAGCAAACTGACCAAAAGTTGCCACCACTTCATTCACTGAATCAATCGTACAATCGGTAAAAATCATAATATCGTCCGCAAAGCATAAATGAGTGAGATTTAGCTCACGGCAACGAGGGTGATATCCAAGGCGGCCTAGGCGTGCGGAATTGTCGAGAAGTGCAGAAAGTACATTCATGGCAATGAGAAATAAATATGGAGACAAAGCACACCCTTGCCGTAAACCACGAGCACTGTTGAAAAAACCCCCACAAGTTCACCGTTAACTTGAACCAAGAATGACGTCGTGGAAATACATGTGTAAATCCAACGAATGAATAAATCCGGAAACTCCATTGCACGTAACGTGCTCTCCAAGAAAACCCATTGAACCGTATCAAAAGCCTTTGCTATATCGATCTTCAAAGCACAACGGCTAGAAATTCCATCCTTGTGATGGTCCTTGACTAACTCAATAGCAAGAAGCAAATTCTCCAAGAGTAGCCTATCTTTAACAAAAGTCGATTGATTCGGGAGAATAAAAGACAGTAACACCATTTTTAAACGGTTTGCAAGGATCTTGGAGATGACTTTGTATATTATATTGCAACATGAAATGGGGCGATAATCCTTCATTTCCATTGCGTCGTCTTTCTTAGGAATAAGAGCGAGGATCGTTGAGTTCACACCCTTGGAGAGATAAACATTGGCAAAAAAGGACTTTATAGCCACTGTAAAATCACTTTTTCTAATCGGCCATGAAGCTTGGAAAAATTCTTTAGTAAACCCGTCGGGTCCCGGAGATTTGTTTGACGGCATGGCAAAAAGAACCGATTGAATTTCTTCATCTGTGATTGGACGCATCATCTCTAGCCTCATCTCTGATGTTACACGAAAATCCAGAAAGTCTTGTAGCCATGCATGATCAGCTACTAAGTAATCAGAGGGTCTTTCTTGAAGAAAATCTTTAAACCATCCCTCAGCTTCGTCTTTGATATTGTCAATATGAGTAACAATGTTCCCAGACCTGTTACGAATCATACGAATGGAGTTTGCGGAGTTCCGAGCTTGAGCCATACGGTGAAAATACTTGTTGTTTTGGTCGCCAATTTTTAGCCAATGTATTTTTGATTTTTGCTTGTAAAATGCCTCCTCTAATGACGCCACTCGCTGCCAACGAGCATTAGCAACATATTCGGCCATAATATTCTCAGAACTCGGGTCATGGAGTACTTGTTCAACACAAAGCTCATCAAAAGCCTCTTTAGCTCGCCTCGGTAGATTTCCAACTTTCTCTCTGTTTAACCATCGAAGCTTATTCTTAAGGCCTTTAAGCTTCTTACTGAATCTATAAAGCGTTGCTCGCGAGACAAACAAAGTCTCAGTGTCATCCCAATATTCTTGAACTGTTGGCTGGTAAAGTTCATGAGATGTCAAAAAATTCAGAAATTTAAAAAGGCTTCCTCTTTGCAGCAATCTGACTTGATAACCATACTTGACAGCGGGCATGATCAGAAGGGCCACTTGCATCAAAAGAAGCATAAGACATGGGGTAGACTGAGAGCCATGAGTTATTAATCAAAGCTCGATCTAACTGCTTGCTTATTGGATCATTTTCCCTATGGTTACACCAGGTGAATTTTGGACCATGGAAATGAAGATCGGAAAGTGCACAATGCATAACCATTTGTCGAAATGCGCGCATACCACTAGATACCACTGTTTGGCCCGAGTGTTCCTCCGTAGATAAAGTTTCATTAAAATCTCATATGATTATCCATTGTTTTCCTTGGAAAATCGGAGAAGAATGATGCAACCGAATATCATCCCTAAGATGTTGTCTATCCGATTCAAAGTTCGAAGCATACACGAAAAAGCAAAAGAAATCCACATTAGTTGCTGGAATGACTACAGAACATGTAATCATTTGAGGTGACTTAAACATAGGGGTGAGAGTGACATTGTCGTTCCACACCACCCATATTCGACCGAGGGGACGAAACTCATAGTTCGTAAGCAATGACCAACCCGGAAAAACCGAAGCATGAATCCGATTTGCCTTTGCTTCTTTGACACGAGTTTCCAATATACATCCAAAATGAACTGATGTTGAAGAAACCCATTTCCGAAGCACGTTGTGTTTACGGGTTTTATTGAACCCGCACATGTTCCACGAGAAAAACGACATTAATGTTTCTTTTGAGTACCTCTCCTACCCTTTTGAGTTGAGACATTGTCTCTAGTCGTAATGGTAGTAGGCTCCTCTAAGAATCGATTAACGCCTTTTTTTGACCTTGGTAATGATTGTCGTAGTTGTTGTTTCAACTTGGGAAGATATGGTAGAAGCTTGGGCATCTACCTCTTCACGCGGATCCTCATTTGACACTTCACGCTCCTCCAAATCATTTTCCTCCTCTTCCTCTTCTTGTAAAACAGAGAAGCGTGAAGGAGAAATGTCATAGGAACTTGTGTTAACACGAGCCCTTTGCACATCATCTTCTGATTTTTTTGTCGATTTAGAAGGAGAAATCCATTCATTTGTTCTGTTTTAAGCCACAGGAGTCTCCAAAGCATCTGGGACCATGGTCGAGGAGTCTTCATCAACAGCAGCACAAATATTAACAACACTTTCGTGTATAGTGGTTTCAAGCATCTCAACAGCTGTTGCTTCCTGTATGTTTCCAGGAGCTCGCGCCTTATCGCATCCCCTGTTTCCCTCTTCTTTCTCTGCAACTATCACCATTTGGGATGCGACAAAGACAACTTTTTCACCTTCATTCTCCACTGTGTTCTCTAGAGTCTTTGTCGGAGTTTGTTTCTCCGTATCCGGGATGGAATGTTCAGAACTTAGCCGGAGACTTGTGGGAATATCGTCACCTTTTTGAAGGAGAGTAAATTCCCGAAAGTTACCCTGACCAGCCAAGCAAACTGAGTAGAGATGTCCCCACTTGCGGCAGATGGTGCACCGTGGAGGAAGCCACGGATAAGATACATCGATATTCGCACGAAAGCCTTTCTTATTGTCAATGTAAATCTTACGTGGGAGCTCACGAGTGAGATTAGCGTTGACGTAGATTCTAGCCTTGTCAATACTTGAGCAAGCGACTGTTTCCGGATGCAAGTGCCTTGGCTCTCCCACTGCACTAGCAATGAAACTTTGCCCCTTGTCAGATATTAGACGAGATGGGACGTTCTTGAAATCAACCCACATCGGAATGGAAGTAACCTCTGATTGAGTGGACAACACTTTCGGATACCATTCAGACATCACCATCGGCACCTCTGCGATGTTCCAAAACCCTTTTCGCAGAACTTTACTACGTATAGCAGGATCAGCAATGCAAATCTTAATTGTAGTCGGGTTGACTACATGAACATCAATTTTTGTCGATTTCGAGCCATAGGTCCATATCTTGTTCACTATTACGTGCACCTTCGCTATGTGTCGAGACGTATCCAGGAACCTACCAATAAGAAAGTTCTTCCATAGGTGATTAGGATCCTCTAGGATCTCATCAGGGATATCCTTTTTCGTTGAAAGTCATAGTATGTTTCTGAAGCTGATTTGAACCGGATGAAGCTACGGAGAGCCATGTAGAACGCGGTTTCTGAGTACCTTGTGATGTTTGCTGAGGAGTATCGGAGGAAGGAACACTGCGCGGTGGAACCGCCCCTGTCTCGGTGTCCATGACCACCAAGAAACGAGCTACCGTACAACGGCGGCTAGGGTACAACGCGATCGCCTCTGCTATCGCCTCTCTCTATTTTTGGAATGTCTTTGTGGTTCAGAATTTTAATGTGCTCTAAGTTGAAATGGATATGTTTACTTTATTGACGAACGCAAATAAAGAAATTATCAATGGGTGGGTGGCTATTTCGAGCACACTAACACCTCGCCGTTTATTAAATAAGACAACATAAGAATTCATTTTTCTCAACGGAAATAAGCAATGACGTTTTCAAGCTTATTAATCATTTTACATTCTGTAGTAATCATGTAAGTTACAAACTGACAGCAAAATTATTAAACCAAGGACAATTTTCAAAAACACATTTTAAGTTTTATTCCAAAACTATAGTTTTTTGTTTTCAAAAAAATATTATTGAATTTTCTTTTCAATAATACCGCAGAAATTGAGTTAAAATTTTTTTTTGATAAAGAAAAAAGAAACTTAAACATCTATCTTATTAAAAGGGAATACATATACTTTTTCATCTGTGATTTTTCAAAATAAACATATTTTAAAATTTTATCAAATGTATCTAATAAATTAAAATAACTCTAATTACTCATTTACATATTTCAACAAACATATTAGAATACTCTTATATTCTTTTCACTTAAACACTATCAAAATGGTAAACAAACACAATTTAAAATCATCATTTTTCAGCAAATTTAAATATAGTTCCTTTTCAAATTTAAAATAAATCCATAACTTCTAAAATAGTTATATTACAATATAATTATTTTTCAAAATAAAATTTGTTACAAAAATTTTAAAAAAACTTATAAAGTGATAAAATTTAGAAAAATCAATAAAAATTTATAAAAGATTTATATAAACTATAAAAAAATTTAAGTTTAGTCATCTTATGTTTTTTAAATACTCTAACGGGTTTTGTTTTACGGTATTTCGGGAATTGAATATTATCCAAACTGAACCCATACGAGTATCCGAGAAAATCTAAAAGTTTGAAAATCTCAAATCTAAATTGAACCCATAATTCGATATAACTGAAAATTCTAAATGTTTTGAACCTAAACCCGAATCCGAAACTCGAAATAACCGAAAATTATAAACCCGATACTCGAAAAATCTAAACATGATTAATAATATATAAAATTACTTTAAAAAATCCGCGCAATTGCGCGAATCAAAACTCTAGTAATATTTAAAACTAAACATAAAGCCTAAAAACAAAAACTTAAATCCAATTTAATTTGAAATTTTCAAAACGAAAAATCATATTTTGTGTATGTGGTATTGATGGAAAAAGTTGTTAGTGAGATTTTGAAAGAGAAAGAGCTAGTGATGATAGTTTTGAAACAAAAATTTATTGTAGTGGGTTTTGAAAAAAATTGCTTGAAAAAACTAATATTAGTTTACATTTTCATCGCAGTTTCTATTGTAATTTGGTAGTATAGATGACTATTTTTTGAAAAAAAATATATGGGGCTATGGTAGAACTAACCTTTGACCAAATCAAAATTGACAGAACAAGTCAACTTTTTTTATCAACCAAATTCTTTATTAATAGTTTAAGTTATAATAAAGATAAGAACCTCATCAGACATACCAGGATGAGCTAGCCAAATCAACTAAGTTAATAAACGAAATTTGAGTTTAATTTTTTGGTGATATTTCTACCTTTTATGCTATTTATCTGATAAAATCTCTGATAAGTGCATTGTACCTCTGACATGAATGCACTGTAGCTCAAGCTCAGATACAACAAAAGTATCGTGAACCATGTATATATCCATAATCTTATGTATGCTACCAGAAACATATGTTTATTTCTATAATTTTTCAGTATGATTGTATAATAAACTTTAAACCTTAAACATAGATCTTTTCTGACAAAAAAAAAACATAAAACCTAAATCCTAAACTCTAAATTTAATTACACTCTAAACACTAAACAAAACACTCTTTCAAAAGGGAACTCAAACACAATAACATAAATACCTAAAAGTATTTTTCAATATAATTGTATAATAAACTATACATCTTAAGTCCTAAACCCTAAACCCTAAACTCTAAAACTTACGCCCTATTTTCGATTCCCTAAACACTAAACATTGATTGAAGATAAACTATTAAACCCTAAACACAAAGCTGAAATTTCAAAAGAAAGATTAATAAAATCTAGACGGTAAATAAAAATAGAAAACTTTAAACTTATTAATTAGTATACAATAGATCATTCATAAAAAAACATTCAATTACGAAAATTTTAAACTCTAAAATTCAAATATTCAAACTCGAGCCGTTGTAACAGTTATTTAAATTATAGACAAATATTATTGCCATTTCTTATAATACTCCGAAAAATATATAAATATTGCAAATGAACAAAAGAACCGGATTATATGGATATCGTAAAGATGTACAAAAGAATTATAATGGATTAGTCTAACATATGTATAAGAAAACATATGTTAAAAGTTATGATTATTTTTTTTATTTGTCTGTATTCAAATTTTGAAAAAAAAATTAAAAGTAAAAAGGAGTTTTTCCGTGAAAAGATAATTTTTAGTAACCAAAAACGGATTAGTAAACGAATTATTACCGTTCTTGAAATGGAGATTCAACTATACAATCTAAGATTCAATATAACATTTTTTCCCCTAAATCTTTTGTAATTTCAAAAATTGGGTATTCCGTGTATTCTGCTATCTTATTAGTTAGAACGACGTTAGTGTTTTATGCACTTTTACTTACAGCTTCGAGTTGGTGCTTTACTTAGGCTATAAATAAAGTGTCACATTTTGTATCCACAAAATGCAAAATCGTTTTGCTAATAAATTTTCTTTAAAGAGTGTTCAACTTGTTATTAACCAATAACCAGCATAAAAAAGAGTGATCAACTTTGTCCTACTCTCCAGCTTAAAATTAAAAGAAAAACTGAGAAAAGAAGCACTAGTAACTTGGCAGGGTGAATATTCTCTAGTCTTTTCGTATAATCTCTATTCACCACTGCGTGCTTAGAAGTATTTATATAAGCAAATGACTGTATAAATGTCAAAGAAGGATGATGATAGTCACTTTTGTATGAGGCTCCATATAATGCATACTTAATTATATAAAAATTGAAAATTACTATATGTCTTTTTTATTTCTCTTTTACAAAATACAATTGACAAAAGAGATATTTTACATTTTTGTGGTTGTAATGAGCCTTACAATTTTTCTATTCCACATTTTTTTTTCTTTACACAACATGAATAAAAATGTTTTTTCTCAAAAAATAGGTTTTTAAATATTTTAAAATTTTTGAAACTCCATTCAAATGTTTCTTGAGTATATACTCAAACCCGACCGTGGTAACAAATTGCTTTGACTTGATAAAAATGGTGTTTTGATAAAAAAAAATTTTGAAATGTGTTCTCGACATATTCTAAGGAATACAAACAACAAAAAAAAGTTTACCGTCTTTCTATCTCTTTTATTTTTACTGAATGTTTAGATAAATATTTCTGTATATAGTGCTCGACTTTACCCATCAAAACATATAGTGATACTCCACTAGAAAAATAGTAGTATTTGAAAAATATTTTTATTTTGAATATTTATATCACTAAAGTGTATTTTTTTAGTTGCTTCACAATTAAGTGTTGGAGGTGGGCTTAATCCCCATTTTCTAGACCGGCATTGAGAACCAAGAAATCACTTGATCCATACATTTGTAATGGTCACAATGGTATTGTTGAAACTTGCTTGAACATGAGTAACTGCCTTTGATATTCTGTGTATATTTTTACGTGAATCACTACGTGTATTTCACGTGAACCAATTCTTAATATAGATTTTGCAATATTTTTTCATTTCACAAGAAATCAATATAGATATATTACTTTCATGTGAAAACATACATTTTGTGAGCTCTTTGGAAATGCTTTTTCCTTTCTTTTATTTCCGTTAGTACAATATCCTTGTCTGTGTTTATGCCTCAGATTGAAAAAAATTTCTATAATTCGTCCCATCGGATTAGTCGATACTTTTAACAAATTTTACGAACTCGATGCTTAATCGACACTTTTTACAAATTTTACAAATGGAAGCCCTTATTTACATAGCTGTTATTTCTTAATTCTCTAAATATACTTATTGTTGGATGGAAAAAAAAGTTTTTGGATATTTTTGAATTTTGAATAGTATCTTCGTGAAAGAAAGGTTGAAATTGAAAAAAAACGATTACTCATTTGAATCCTTGTTATGGAGTCTAGAAAATGATTGTCCCATGATATATCAAAATCTTAAAGCATTCAAGAATTTCTTTCTTATTCTATTTCTTTCTTATCTTTTTCTTAAAAAATCAAAATATATTCTATATAACATATAGAAATGAAAATAATAGATAAATATCAATATATTTATATCTATAAGTCATATTTTCTCAATTCAAAAAAATTATATAACTGGATCTAATATACATGAGTTGGCAACCAATATCTATATGGACAAAATTTATAACGGGTCCCCAAAAAAAAAAAAATTTCTACTGGGCATATATCATATTTTTAGGTTAGGATTCTTATTGGTTGCTCCTTCACTTTCTGTGATTATAAAATTGGGCCTCCATCCTATATAAGTTAAAGTTTCTATATAGAGTTCAGAATATAATATTTGATTATATATATATATATATAATTTTTTTAAAAAAATAAAAGTGACATATAAACACTCAATTTGATATATATTTTTTTATTTCTCCACGAATTGTATGTTTATAACAACAGGGACATAATTTTCTCAATTTTAGTCGACTAGGGGTGTTATGTCATGCCGATTTTTTTGAGTAATATATATATATATATATGGAAATTCCCGCTAATTCTTTCTTAATATCGTTTCGAACACAATTGGTACAAGAAGCTTATTGAAAAAGCCCACCTCAAATCAGACGAGGCCTAATTAACTTCTTTTAACTGACATCACAACATGGAAAAGTCAGCCTACAAAACGAAAAGTATGTCGATTTCTCATGAGGCAAGAAACAAGGGAATCCCAAACAATTGTACGAACTAATAACATCACGATAATGACATCCTTTGACTTGGATAATGCATCGACCGCCTGCAAACCCATCCATGTTGCGAGACATGCCTTGACAGCTGTGCAGAATACATGTGATTTTGCCTGTGGACCCCGATTAAAGTTAAAAAATGCATTGATCTCTCTGTCGCCAAGGATGGAATGCTCAAAATGACGTCAATGATGCAGAGTATTCGAGGAGCCTTTTTTCGCTTATAAATAGAATATTGTTCTCCACAAGTAGAGGGGGCATATTTCTAAGATGGCTAGGGAGGAATTGTAGCGAGAAATTAGAAAGAGAAAGAATCGACCTCGTTGTTGGAGCTCACATTCAGAATATAATAAAGGACCTCACTATCTTTCTCTTGTATTTGACCTCGTTTCTTCTGTATTTCTTGACCTCGCTTGCTCCATTTTTTATATCAACTTTAATCTAACGAGATTTTCTGCACGTGTGTCCTTTTCTATTCGATCTCGAACGTAGTTTTAAATCCACTTTCAACATTAAGTGTGTTTGTGTTAGAGTAGAACTAAGATTGAGTGATGATTTGCAGAGACTGTAAATAAACTATTTAAAGCCTTTCGGCGTTATGCTTATGACCGTCAGACATGACGAATCCGCAGACCTAGAGAAAGGACGTCGAAGCATACAGAATGGACGAATGGGGATGCTACATATATATTACATGAATCCATATATATAATGGTCTGAACTTACTAATTTTAAGATTATAATATAATCTTATAATAAGATGTTGAGAAGAGAAAAAAAGATGATAGAGAGATTCATAGTTTTCTTTTTTCCCATTTCTTGCTAGAGAATTTTCAATTTAAAAAACAAACTATATATAATATCATATGTTATATATAGTTTTTGGGAACGTAGTAGTTTGAGGCTCAGATAGGCAACATAAAATAAAGAGGCAAACATAACATAGAGAGGAAAAAGATAGCTATAGGTAGGCTACATGGCAGGGGCGAAGGTGTTAAGGGATTGGATGGGGCAATTGTCATCCCTAAATTTTTAAAATTTAGTGTTAGTTTATATAGATTTTAGATTATGCCCTCTTCATAATTTATTTTATGTCTCTCATATTCTTTTTATTTTGCTTTATCATTTTCTAACTAAACAAAATTGATACATCTTTAAAAACTTCTGATCATTTGGTTTATAGACATTTTTAAGATAGTTTCGATGTTGCATGTTGCTACTAAAACCGTGGAGGGATGTTTTTCAGGAATAAAAACTGTGAAGACCATCCAATGAAATCATATTGATGATCAGTCTCTCAGTGATTATCTCATTTGTTATATAAAAACAATTATTTGATGATGTAACAAACAAAACCGTAAAATGAGTAAACGTAGAGTAAACTTGTAAACAACATTTTAGTCATTTATTAAATTTAATTTTTGTTATATTTAAGTGTAATATTTTGTCCCTGGTAAACGAAATTCCTAGCTCCGCCACTGCTACCAGGGTCGACTCTGAGCACAAACATGACAAGCATATGCTTGCGGCCCATTTTTTAGAAGGAAAAATTTTAATATTACAAGCGGCTCATATTTTAGAAAGGATTTTAAAACGTATGTAAAATCGGTTCATATTTTCTTTACGGATTGCGGCTTTTAAAATTTCAGAACCGGCCATGACTACTACATAGGACAGCATAGGATAGCATAGGAAAGCTGAGAACCAATTAGCATTTTATTGCTAAGAGCTAATGAATCCACTTGAGTCTCTCTTATATTTGTAACACAAGATTCTTGGCCCTTTCGATCTAAGGTTGCATGCATATCTAAAATCCGCTTAAACCATCGTGTCTCTAGCTTACCTACAATTTGACCTGAAAAACGAACCCCTGATTCCAGTTGTGACCTTGTGTAATCCTTTGTTAACACCACTCTTATCTATTTTGTTATTTTCTGTTGATAGAATCATAAATTTGATTCCATATCCATTACTTCGGATTTACGTTAGTTAACATATATGGTCAACTAAGCAAAAATGCCAACAACTTAACAAAAGGCGGCAAAAGTCTTTCTTTTTGTCAGCAAAAGGTTTCCATTCAACTTTAAAAAGATTTACAATGTTTAGTGGTTATACAAGATCTCCTTTGTTATTAAAATTTCATACAAATTTTATGCTCTACAATTTATGAGTTATGAGTCCAAATGATCTTGTATTTGGCATCCATTAGTCTGGCCTGCTTAGCCAAATTGTCTGCAGATGAATTATCCTCTCTTTTAATATGCTGGAAATCAAACTGTGATGTTGATTTGATTAGAGTTATAATATCATCAATGTATGGTCTGATGCCCCTAATACTTATTGCCTGGTACTTACCAAGCTTCCATTTCATAAGGGCAGAATATAAAGTTAAATTATCTCCTTTGAATAACACATTTTGATACCCTAATCTTTTCACCTGGATAATTGCCTCTCTTAGAGCATACGCCTCTGCTTCCATTGGACTATTGATCGGATCAATGGATGCGCTACCCTGAACTTGAAATAATCCATCAGAAGATTTGAGCAACCAACATATACCAGCTTTATCTTTATCAGAATTCCAAGATGCATCCACATAGCATTCCATTTGTGGGGAATTCGAATGGGATTATGTTGGGTTGCTTTGGATAACCTCCTTAGCAATAGGCTGGTTACTTGCTCGTGACTCTTCATGATGGGGTTTTAACCATACATCAGTTTCCTGCAATGCCTTGTTGATTGTGTCTGGAATAGAGTCTTTGATACCCTTGAATACCAATGAGTTCCGCATCTTCCATATTCTCCAACCCAATACTGCTGGAAGATTGAACAAACAGCCCTCAAAACCTGCATTTGAGTCAAGTATCCAAGAGACATTCCATAACAGGTCATTTCTTAAAATTTCTTCATCATTAGGCTTATGACCAGGCATTAGTTTCCATATTTCCCTAGATACGCGACGATGAAACAAAAGGTGGAGTTCATTCTCCGGTAATTCTCCACAAAAAGAACATTCCGTAATTGTTTTTATTCCTCTTCTTGATAGTGAAACATTTGTCGGGAGGCCATTGTGACAAACTCTCCACCAAAATGATCTAATTTTTGGCTGTACTAGGAGTTTCCAAATTTTAGAATAATTGATGGGAGGAAGCACACCTGTATTGTTGAAACCATTGTGTGAAAGATTATAGCCTGATCTTACTGTGTATTCTCCACTTGAAGTATATACCCACTCTACTGAATCCTGTTTTGGTGACAGTCTTAGATTAATTTGTTTAACAAGGTTTTGGTCTTGTGGTACCACTAACTGTGTAATCAAGTCGTTGTCCCATTCACTTCCTCCTTGCCTTAGAAGTGAAACCACTTTTAAATCTGGATTAGTATGTGCTTCCCTTGGTATGGGGGGGGGGATCAGTGGGTAACCGTTTGTCTTTCCAAGCTCTGATATCATTACCATTGCCTACGATCCACTTCATCCCAGCTTTAATAATATCAGAGGCTTGTTGTATACTTCTCCATGCCTTTGATGAGTTCCTTGGTATGCCTGCATCTAGAATAGAACATTTTGGATAATATTTCGCTTTAAATACCTTTGCAAGCAAGCCATTTGGTTCTTTAAGTAATCTCCAGAATTGTTTTGCCACCATTGCTTTGTTAAAATGCTTGAGATCTCTTATACCAAGTCCTCCATACTTCTTGGCCTTTGTGATCTTATCCCATGATATCCAATGTATTTTGTGTTTATCCTTAATAGAAGACCACCAAAATTTTCTAATTAATTGCATCAATTTGTTAAGGAGTGACTTTGGTAATAAGAAACAAGACATTGCATAATTTGGTAATGTTGTAGCTATAGATTTTATAAGGATCTCCTTGCCTGGCGGTGACAAAAATTTATTATACCATGTATCAAGCCTGTCTTCTAATCTTTTCTTAATATATACAAAGGCAGATTATATGTTTCTACCCACTATTTGAGGCAATCCTAGGTATTTTTCTTTTCCACCATATTTAGATACTAATGTAATCTGTTTGATTCTTTCTTGGACTTCTAGTGGTGTATCTTTGCCAAATATGAAAGAGGATTTAGAATAATTGACCATCTGACCTGAAACTTCACCATAAATTTGGAGGGCCTTTAAAGTTTGTTTGACTTCTTCCTCCGTAGATCTGCAGAAGAGTAGAGAGTCATCAGCAAAGAGTAAATGTGTTATAGGAGGTCCACCTCTGCTGACCCTAAATCCATGAATGAGTCCCTTCCTTTTGTAGTTTGATAGAATATGTGATAATCCTTCTGCACAAATAAGGTATATATAAGGCGATAATGGATCGCCTTGACGAATGCCTCTTTTGGGTTTGATCATTCCTTTAGGCTCACCATTTATTAAAACTGAAAAAGAGGCAAATCTTACACACTTCATAATCCAATTACACCAAATATCAGAGAACCCCAAAGCCTTCATCATATATTATATATAGCCCCATTCAAGTTTATCAAATGCTTTAGCTATGTCAAGCTTTATAGCAATAAACTTGCGTTTTCTTTTTCTAGTCGTCAAGGTATGTACTAAGGCGGCAAAAGTCTATCACGTAGCTTTCGTTGACTTTTTTAGTAAACATTTTTTTAAAAACCCATTCACATTAGACATTTTGTTAAAAAAAACATATTTCCATTAATAATCCCAAAACTAGGATTTTAATTCGCGCAATGCGCAAAATCATATATTATTAATATTTTATGATACATTAAATTAAAAATATTTAAAATTATTACAAAACTTTTTGTAAATTTATAGTAACGTTAAACATTTTGGTGTTAACATTAACTTGTAGTGAACTAAATCAATACATTTTTACAATATTATTATGTGTGTGAATGAAGAGTATGAGACTGTGTACTGCAGAAGATCACGAAAGAAAAGATTCAAAGTAACTTACAGAAACTAGGGAAACAAAAAAATCAAATATCTATAGGAAGAGGGTATTTACAATACCTCTCATTCTTCATACACATAAAGAATCTCTCATAAGCCGAAGCCATTTGAGTCGCTGTAAACATGGAAAGAGCATATTCCTTACAAGCATTTCCTTTCATCTCCAAAACCTTTGACCCATCTCTTACAACCCAATCCAACGTCTCAACAAGAGATCTCACATTTGGTGAAAATGTGTACCCAAAACGCTCATCCACAACCACAGTCCCGACAATGCTCGGATAATTCGGCGTCACAACCGGTTTCCCGCACTGCATTGCCTCAATGATCGTCAAATCAAGTCCTTGCGGTCTCAAAGTCGGATTCACAAACACATCTAACGCATTGTAGAAACCAGAGAGCTCTTCTGGCTCTAAAGCTCCTAAAACCCTAACGTTTTGACCTAATTCCGCGTATCTTTTGCCCCAAGGACCAGATCCAGCCACAAGCAAATACACTTGCGGGTGCGTTTTAACAATCAAAGCAAACGCTTCGTAGAGAAGTGGATGTCCTTTGTCTCTCACCAAACGTCCAGAGACACCCATCACGATGACACTCCCATTACCATCAGGAACACCGTGTTTCGCCCTGAATCTAGCTCCAGATTCAGGGGAATTCACGAACTTTGTCTGGTCAACACCGTTGACTATAACATGAACGTTTCGATTAGGAAGCTGATAGATGTTAACGAGAACCTCACGGGCGCTGTTGCTTATGCAAATGTGATGTTTATAGCTCGGGAAGAATCTGATTTCGTCGACGAGTCTAGGCATTGTTTGTTGAAGATCAGAGCTAGGATGATCATTGGAGTAATAAAGCTCTTGAAACAACTTGGAATGCATAATCTCATACCAGATTCCGTGCCACGTAACGGCCACGTTACGATTCGGCACCATCTTGAGTCGCCAATGAGGCAGAGCAACGCTCTCGGTGTGGACATAGTCGAAAGGATGATCATCAACACTGTTGATTCTGTGGAAAATCTCGAAGGCATGAGTACAGTTAAGTACACCGTTTTGGTTTGGAGCAAAGTAGATGTGTAGATCTCCTCTGTTGTAATACTCTTCTCTGTTTTCGTTGTTGTTACTTTTGTCGGAAGAAACCGTGAAGACGTGAATCTCGTGGCCTCTTGAGGCGAGAGAAGTGTAAAGAGTGTAAGCGTGACGCTCCATTCCTCCAGGGATGGAGCCAACGGGCCATGATTTGCAGAAGACGGCGAGTTTAAGCTTCTCCGAGATGGGTCCAAGAGAAAGTTTGTTCCAAGGGAATGTCAAGTCTCTAAGATCTCCGGCGAATGGAGGATTCTGAGGAGAAGGGGTTACGGAAGAGTAATCAAACTGTGAGAAGAAGATGTAGTAAGAAGAACAGAAGATGAATATTAAAGTAATGATTGTTGTGAACCTAAATGGAAGTGAAGTGTAATAAGAAGAAGAAGAAGAAGAAGGAACTGTTCTTGAAGAATGATTCTTGAATGCCATTCTTCTTCTTCTTGTTTTGGTTTAATTGATTTCTTTTGTGAATATAATTGCAAGTATTGAGGTTGATTCTTTCGCTTAAATTTCGGATCTTTCTCAAAATTTTTAATTTCAGAGTTCGTTTCTCAATGGAATTGCACATGGCGTTGAGCTAATTAAAGTCAAATCTCTTTCTGAAAATTAACTGAGATTCGAGACTTAACCGGGACATACATCTGGTTTCTTTTCTCCGGTTATTCCCGGTTTGCTATTGCGTACCGGACACGTAGGCGTTTTTAGCTCCGTCACACTTTACACATGTGTTTATTTCTCCACTAAGTTCTTAAGGCGCGTGAGCTTAGATCGCGTGTGGCTACGCTCTTCTTCGCGACGCTGCGACTGACAATTGCTCCCTAGGGTTTCGTCGTTGCAATCTCTTTCTCTAACCATCTTCTTCACCGATCTTCGATTCCTTTGTTTGAATATCGGCTAAATTTGGCGCCGTGCTTAGAAACCCTAAATTTCCGGTGAGAGAAATTGTCAACGACGGGAATGGCGTCTGGCACTATAGCTGGTGGTGGAGTTTCGAAAGCGAGCGACAGGGGTAACAAAAGCCAAAACCGATCGAAGCACATGACGGCGGCAAGACAGGAGAGGTCGATTCCGCTCGTGTCTCCGTCGAACTCGCTTGGGGCGGAGGATAATCACCATCATCAAATGATGAAGATAAGTTTGAGCTCTATTTCGAAGCTTGAAGTGAGAAACTTGAAGCGGAAACTGCAGGCTGAGCTTAACGAAGTTAGGAGCTTGCTCAAGCGGCTCGAATCACGAAATAACAACATCGTTGGAGGTTTCGAGCCAGTGCCCAACAAGAAGCTGAAATCAGCAAACGGCGGCAAGAAGGGCGGACACGGAGCAGCAGCTGATAAAGGTACGGTTCAGATTCTGAAGAAGTGCGATAATTTGCTTACGAGATTGATGAAGCATAAGGTTGGATGGATTTTCAATACGCCTGTTGATGCGAAAGGGCTTGGTTTATATGATTATCACACTATTGTTAAGAAGCCTATGGATTTGGGAACAGTGAAGAGTAAGTTGGGTATGAGTGAGTATAAGTCACCCTTGGAGTTTGCTGACGATGTGAGACTTACTTTCAACAATGCGATGTTGTATAACCCTAAGGGGCATGAGGTGCACCATATGGCTGAGCTTTTGTTGAAAATCTTTGAAGAGAAATGGGTGCCGCTTGAAACACAGTATGAGTCTCTTACTAGGAGGCAACAACCACCCCGAGATATCGGTTTCCATGCTCCTACTCCTGTTTTAACAAACTCTCCTTATGTAGAGCCATTACCATTACCATTACCTGCTTCTACACCGTCCCCGTCTTCACCTCCTCCTAAAGTTGTTGAAAATAGGACTTTGGAGAGAGCGGAATCTATGACAAACCCAGTGGAACCTGCACCGATAACTGTTGTCCCGGAGAAGCCTCAAGAGGAGGCGTCTAGAAACAGGGACTTGACCTTTGATGAGAAGCGGAGACTTAGTGAAGACCTTCAGGGTTTACCTTATGACAAGCTAGAGGCAGTTGTTCAGATTATAAAGAGGAGTAATCCGGAAATAGCTCAACAAGATGATGAGATTGAGTTAGATATTGATAATCTTGATCTTGAAACGCTTTGGGAGCTTTACAGATTTGTGACCGAATATAATGAGAACTCGGGAAAGAAAAAAGAGGAACATGGATTAGGCTCAGAAAGAGATGCTGAATCTGTTCACAATAGTGTTCAAGAACCGGTGAGAGCAAATGATTAATTTCTTTTCACTTCTCTTTCTTTTACCATATAAATTTTACTGAGGCTAATAATACCATGTTTCATCTTCTGTCTTCACAGAACACTCTAGTAACTGGCCTTGAATCGTCTAAAAAAGTTACAGAATCAGGTGAGCGTTTCAAGTTACATGATAAGATCAAACTCTTCTGCATTCATCTTTTAGCCCCACTGAAATAATCCTATTCTTTAATTTGTTCTTGATACTTTAAAAGGTCATGGGGCATCTCCTGTTCGAAAAGAAGTAAATGCAGGAGGATCGAGTAGTTCTAACAGTTCTAGTAGTGGCTCAGGCTCGTGTTCTAGTGGTAAATGTCGAAACTTGTTAGCCGTTCCTTCTTTATCAGCATTACATTTCCAAACCATTTTACTTACGTTCCTCTTTCGATATGCAGATTCTGACAGTGACAGCTCAGGGCATGGATCCGATAACGGTAATTAAGCAAGATGATGGAAGTACTTAGCATAGGTGAGACTGTGCGAGCCATATTGTTTTCCATTTTAAACTTTGTTCATCCCTTTCATTAGCAAAGCTAGGTTGCCCTTTTGCCAAATTTCCCACGTCGAATTGTTTCTGTTTTAGGGTTCTTGTAACTGTACAGAAAAGTGAACATTTTAAGTGTTTTGTTTTCGAGCTTGTCACCTATTAAACTGGCTTGTTCTGTACTTGTTAATCGTTTTGTGGACTTTATGTTCATGATTGCTCTCCGACGGCCACTGCTGTATATTCTCTGCAGTGACCAGTCTTGCTGATCTTCAAGTACCTGTGAGCTTCTGGAAGTCCATGGCTCCCACAGGTTATGAATCTCCAGTAGCAAGATCAGAACCCACGCCCGCTTTCTCCTAACTAAAATAATAAGCTGCTCATGCTCCTCTCTCTCTTCTTCTTTTCGAAGTTAAAGCATCCAAGATCTTTTCTCTGATGATGATAGCAAAGGTAAAATTAGGAGGTCATGGGAGATAACTTAATGCTTTCTTCTGCCATGTTGTTTTTGTTAAGACTCTTCATCGGCAAATCATTCTTTAGAACTTCTAAAGTTGTGACTTTTGGAAGACCCTATAGACATAGAGTACATACAGTACAAGTCGTAACAAAGAGAAGACGAAATGAAACGTGGGACCAAAACTAAGTTTCTGTCTTTTAAGAGCCACAAATTTTATATCAAACAAGAAACAACTATGGCTCTTCTCTTCTTCGTCTTCAAAATCCTATCTTGGGAGAGGTCGAAACTTTGTTCGTGTGTGTGATTTAAAGGTTTAAGCTTTAATGGCGCTTGCAAACATATCTCTGCGTTTCAAGTTTCCACCACTACAAACTTCTTCCTCTTCCACGTTCAACACTTCAATCTCTCCTAGAAAATCCTCTTCGATCCCTTGCTCAAAACCCTCCTCTGTCTCCACCGGAGATGGAAGCAGCAAAGGAGTTAACGACGACGTAAAGCCACGGAAACTATCGGAGCAGTCGTCATGGGAAGTAAAAGATTCCGAAGGGAAAGATTATCTCTATAGGCTTGGAGCCGAGGCTGATAATGTTAACATAGCAGTCGGAGCCCGATCCGGCTTAATCGATGACGTGTTCATTGGAGATTTCCTTGGGAAAGATTGTTAAGTCTCGCCTTCTCTGCAAAAATCCAAATCTTTGAAGCTGGTTTTAAATGTGTTGATCTTGATGTTATTGTTGTCTCTCTGTTGTTAATTTTGCAGCTGATATTGTGTTTGATTATCGTCAGAAGGCAACGAGATCGTTTGAACATCTTCAAGGAGATTATTACATAGCCCCATTGTTCATGGTAACCTTCTTCTTCTTCTTCTTCTTGTAATCTTTTTTATAGCAAAAGAGCCACCATGAACATATCTGGAATGACTTCTTTTTCTAGCTTGTTTGGATTCTATTAGATTCAAATTTTAAAACTTTATATTGTTGAAATGGGTTTGATGGAATTTCTAACTTGTTTTGGCTACCAAGTTGCTTATATCTTTGTGTTGTCTTCTTCTTCTTTTACAGGATAAAGTTGGTAAGTTATACTGAACTAAGACTTGGTGATGAGATTAGAGGGGTTCATTGGTAAAAATTCATATATGGCCACCTAAAAGTCTGGAATTTCTGATATCATCTTTGGATTCTTTGTGCGATGATTATTTATACGTCCTCTTCAGTTACCTTAACATGTTGGTTTACGATTGTTTTCTGCAGCGGTCCACATTGTGAAGAACTACCTTGCTCCTTCTCTAAATATTAAAATCCCATTGATCTTAGGTAATGAATTCTCTCCTCTTCTCTGTTTTGATCCAGTCTACCATCTCTTGAATATTGGGCAGGGGTTATTTTGGCTGCCTAGGTATCTGGGGAGGTAAAGGGCAAGGGAAAACGTTTCAGACTGAACTTATATTCAAAACCATGGGAGTGGAACCGGTTATAATGTCTGCAGGAGAGTTGGAATCCGATAGAGCTGGTGATTTCTCCAAATTTTCATTTACTCTTATATAGTCGTGTCTATGTTGTAGCTCATTTCGTATAACCTGGTTGCTTTCAGTGACAATTGTACTATCGAAAGTGTTGATCTTTCCTATATACTAACAGGGGAACCGGGGAGACTCATACGTGACCGCTATCGAACAGCTTCACAAGTCATTCAGAATCAAGTTATAAGCTTTCTTATCTTTGTTTATCTTGCGACACCTACTTATCAATGTGGGTTTGGCATGAATTTTGATGGTGACTTGTACAATGCAGGGGAAGATGAGTGTTCTCATGATCAATGATATTGATGCTGGCCTTGGTAGATTTGGTAAAAGTCGAATTCCAATTACCTTCGAGCTATGTCGTGGCTCCTCTGCTTTTATTCCCCTGAGATGATCTTAACCGAGTTTATTGCTCTCGGTTTAGGGGAAACACAAATGACAGTTAACAACCAGATAGTTGTCGGCACTCTGATGAATCTTGCGGATAATCCTACAAGGGTTAGTGTTGGACAAGACTGGAGAGAAGCTGACGTTACAAATAGAGTTCCTCTCATTGTCACAGGAAACGATTTCTCTACATTGTATGCTCCACTGATCCGCGAAGGAAGAATGGAGAAGTTCTACTGGTAATAATAATACATTTTCCTGCAACTGTGGAATCTTTTTTGACAAAAAGCTTGCTTAAGTGTTCGGTCAAAAAAATCAGGCAGCCAACCCGTGAAGATATCGTAAACATTGTCAGCAGAATGTACGAAAAAGATGGGATATCTCGGAAAGATGTTGTAAGCATTGTCGATAAGTTTCCAAATCAAGGTACAAAATTTACTATCTCAAATCAGGAATACACAAGGTAATAAGTTCCTCACCCGTTCTATCTTTGAGGCAGCACTTGATTTCTATGGAGCTTTGAGGTCACGCACATATGATAGATCTATCCTCAAGGTAACTTCAGCCATTAACCAGCGGAAAACAATTAGAACTCTGCAGTGAAATGGCTAATTTTTGTTGTTGCTACAGTGGGTAGACGAAGCCGGGGGAATAGAGACTCTAGGCAAAACTCTTCTCAGACGTAAAAAGACCGATGAGGTTCCTCAATTCACTCCCCCTGAGGTAAAGCTTACATGCTTCTCAGTGATCTCTCTTTGCGAAATTTTTAAGTGTTGGCTCCATTTTAAGATCATATTAAGAGTTTGTTACATGATGATAATAATGGTGTATAAACAGCAAACGGTGGAAGCATTGCTGGAATCAGGATACTCACTTATAAATGAGCAAAAACTCATCATGGAAACAAAGCTTTCCAAGGAGTACATGAAGAACATTGACGATTAATACCAAACAAACATCGATTCTTTTTCATTCTTAAAGGTGATATGTCGATGAATACGAAACTTGATTCCTGGTAAGTTTGTTTCTAAAAGCTTAAAAACATAGCCGAATAGCTCTGTAGAGTTTATACATTAGCATTGAACCCAAAGCCGATATGGCGCCAATACATTACATGTGTATGCATCCTCACAGAATATGCAATACACAATTTCCGGAAAACGGCAACCAATCTTACCTTAAGAACTAAGTGCACAATGAAAGCTACCTTATTATCCGAATGAACCACGGCAATTTCCAGATCCACAAATACATTTCCTCTTTCCATGTAAAAAACTCTCACTTCCAGCCTCAAATGTAGGGGAAACGCCATAATCATAAGTTAATTCCACCATTGCAGGAATGTGATGGATGGCAAAGAAAGCAATATGGACAATCGATTCACCGTTTCTTTCACAAACAACTGGCTGCCACATAACGTTGGGTGAGCAACTATGGTTCATGAACCGAGCTACATTTCCGAAATACTTGGAACTGATCAGGAGTGGTGATGGGAGATTAAACTCTTCGGGAACTTCATGTGAAGGGTCTTCATCTACTAGTACAGGCTCATAATTCCACTTAAGCGAGTTATAAACACGCGATGTGTCAAACACATACTCATCCTCTCCTTGGTCCTCCCTAAGCATGCCTTTCTCTTTGACCTCACCAGCATATTCACATATGAAAGAACCAGCACGGATGCAATCCCAGGAACGTAAACCCCAACCACGATTTGTTGTCCTAAACACTTCCAGGCAAGATTTTAGTCCTGTCTGGATCACTTTGTTTTTGCAATTGGTATGACATGGACATGCTCGGCCACATTCATATATCATCGGCCTCCGAGAAACCAGCATACTCCCATAAACGTAAGGGATACTACCACCATTTTTCCTGATGCAAAAGCAGTTAAGATCTCCTGGTGAACATGAGCCATGGCAGGAACAACCAATCGCGGGCTGTGAAAGTAGTTTAAAGGACTCCGAGTATTTTAGCGAGGAGATATAGTTAAAATCAGCAGGCCCCTTCTCCTCATCGAAATCATTAACAAGTGGAACTGGTATACTTTCAGCTCCTGAAGAGAGATCTCGAAGGATAAGGCCTGTTCTCGTTGTCAAACCTTCCTTCCAGTTATGAATAGATTTCCAGATGCTGAAAGCAGGTGGTTGACCAGGTAGTCTCACCAGCTTATATTTAAATGTGTTGCAACCAGATTTCGCTTTCTCTACCCATGACTCTGAGATTGTATAAATCCCATCATATATATAGATCTTCCCTGCTTTACTATTTACATCCTCCTCGGCTCTTATGACTCTTACTCCATTGCCTTTCCTCAAGCTTTTCTCTAACGCTAGATTACCTCTTTCAAGCTTCTGATCAGATGCTTGTTTTTTCTTGTCTGCATTGCCGCCTTGTCCACTGTAAATTAAAGACTCAGGATCCTGGTCTTCACCGTCATAACGCCCAGCTGCAACAATGCTAGTTGCTAAAGGCTCTTCATCTACCCCCACCTTTCTAGTTATATAGTCAATGCCAGCCATAGTCTGCATGTGAAGACCCACTAAACACATCTCTATCCGGGAAAAGAAAATATCCCCAACCTCGATCCCAGGAACTGTCCCTACTCTCTTCTTCATGTTTGTCCGCACCCCATTGCTCATCAAAGCACTTGCTGCTTTTGCAGTCGCAGTCTTTGCCAAGTCGACTTGGCTAAGCCGCCTCCTAACTGCATCAAAACGCATCAACACACTACTAACTAAGTACCCATTTCCATCTTCTCTCTCTGCTGCACTGATCCCACTATCGAAATTTGCACTGAATCTGTTCCCTAAATGAACATCCAAATTAGGTTTCTTCAAAATACCAGATCCCTTAGGACGACCTCTTTTAGTTCCAGTGGAGCTGCTTGGGCCATTTGATTCAGTAGGTGATCGAAAAGGTGGAACAAACGATGGTAGAGGTGTTTCCTTGTTGTGGTGGAGAAGTGGAGTATCTTGTGTTGGTGGTTGTGCTCCAAATGGAAAGAAAGGAGAAATCCTAGAAGGAGAAGGGCCAAAAGGTGGACATCCAACAAATGGGGTACCTTGATTACCATTTGGGAAAACAGGTTTCAAACTTCGCAGCGGTTTAACATCTAGCACTATTGACTTGTCATAATGGTTTGGATTTGGAACAGCATTGACCCCTAGAACTCCTTCTTCCATTGCTAACCTCCTGAAAAATTGGTAAAAAGCACCAATATTTTGGATTAAGAGCATTAACAAAAACTTAGATCAGTATAAGAAATACTAAAATTATCTCAAACAAACCTGTTTCAAGCTTTCAGTATAAATATCATCAAGCAACACCATTTACTGCATAGCCTTCTCTGGACACACCATGCAGTGACCTTGTGAGTGGGAAGAGAGTTACATAGGAGTCAAGGCTCTAGCTTCAATGAAACAACTGATTCCCAAAAATGCAAACTTGGCTTTTAGAAACCAATCAACTTAAAGTTCTTATGAACACTAACATATGTTGCGTACCTTAGGGCAAAAAACATAACAAAATCTATCTTCTTTACATCAAGATCACAACTTTTTAATACAGATGCGAAGAAATCAACCGAATTAATGAAGGAGCATGTGGAAACTAGACGAACCCTAATTGGAACACTCTTGAAACATTCGCAGCAAAACTAAAAACGAAAACTATAACTGCGAGTCAAACATTCAGTGATGCATTAGTCCAGATTTTCAACTTGAAGATGGAAAAGAGAAATCAGATTGTCACAAACCTCAAAATAATAATTATAATTAGAGAGAGAATGATCCAAAAAGAGGGAAGGGAGGATGATAAAAGAGCAGTGACGATTCCTGATGAGAGAGAGATAGAGAGAGCCTGTGTGTGTGTGTGTTGAGACTGATTCATTAAAGATGATGCACAAGAATCAATATAAATTAAATTGACCTCGTGGGTAGAAAATCATTTCAGGTCCTCCTCTACCGAATTCTTTTACATGTTATATCTATTGATACCCTTTCAGATTCATTCGGTTTATGAATTTTCGGAAAGACAGGTTCAAACTCTATCAGATATATTAAAAACTCATGGTGGGCTTTGTTCGATTATTATCGACTACACTTCTTTTGATTCATGTTCCGATTCCGCTTTTTCAGTTTTCAGACTTCAAATTCAGGTCAGGTCCGTTTTCAGATTTTTTCGAATACATATTCGAATTCGGATGAGTTCCTATAAATATGATATCCAAAATACCAAGCCGATTGGTATTTATATAAAGGAAAAATGTTTGCCAGCTACACCAAGTATTATGTAATATGGTGGAAACCATCC
>OVAN01002806.1:0-31688 GCA_900406275.1 Anastatica hierochuntica
CGAAGGTTGTATCGTGTGGCCTTGTGAGAGTTGTCCGAAAGCCATTGATGTCAACTTTAGCATTCGGATGCTTTAGTTTCTCGCGGACGGATAAAATTCTTTGAAAGATCGTCTAGACCTTAATTGGCTTGCGGTCTAAACGACGGTAAGTCTAGACGACGGCAAGTCTAGATGACAGCAAGTCTAGACGACGGTGAATCTAGATGACGATAAGTCTAGACGATGTTAAGTCTAGACGACGGTGAGTTTAGATGATGGTAAGGTTAGACGACGTTAAGTCTAGACAACGGTAAGTCTATTCGATGCTAAGTCTAGACGACGACGAGCCCAAACATTGGAGAAGGTGGATTTATATCTGTCTAAGCCGGTTTTCACACATGGACAACTTCATGTTGCGCTTTCTAGAGTAAGATTACGATCTAGTTTGAAGATTTTTGTCACAGATGCAGACAGGAAGCCTCAAAGAAGAACGACAAGCATTGTGTACAAATAAATATTCCAAAATATAAGATGATCATGATGTCATATCCTTAGATGACAACATTGGTCATTCTATATTTTTTTTCTTTTTTTTTGTAAGTTTATCTTAAGTTTTTAATTTCAATTTTTAAAAACTTGATTACAAAATTTATAATAGATTACTTGGACCGCACATAGACCAAGATGAAACACGTGATCATAACCTTTGTAAACACATGACTAACGATGGACTATACTAATTCAGATTCTAAAATATGATGTTTATAATATAAAATTAAATCATGTTCGTGTATAGCACGGATTAACGACCAGGAAATAGTGAAAGCAAAATAAATATATCGCTTTTGTTAGAACCAAAAGCAGAAGAGTTGGATTTGTAATAAATATTTTCCTCAAGTAATAATAATACAACTAGGAACCGTTGTGGCAACGTAATCTACTTTTATACAGCTCTACTATCGAGCTGAATATAAGTTTAATAAATGGGCAGTTGGAAATAGTATATTAAAGATATATGCATTGAAAAATATATTTGAATGCATATGATAAATTTCTTAGAGATCTTGAAGCATAAGAATTATGTTTTTATAACTAATTTTATAAAATCTTAATATACATGTGACAAATCTTATAAAGTATTTTATAAAATATAATATGCAACCGCCTTTAAACAAAGTTTACAAATTCGTATTTTAATGAAAAATCTTATGAAAATGTATAAAACTGTCATTTAGCAAAAATGATATATTTGAAATCTTTATATATTTAATTGAGGAGACAGAGAGAAATTTTTTTTTGAAAGTCGAAGTTGATGTCTCAAGTTTAGAGCGATTTGTGGAGTTATTAACCATTGAAAAACTCTAAAATTTATATATTTAATCATGACATTAATTATGATCCATAATAGTTAAGATACTTAATGATCTGATACATAAATCTAAACAATAAATGAATCTTTAATTTGAATGATTTTTTAATATAAAAAATATTTTCAGAAAATATTTGAAGTGGTTTGTTGTTTTGTCTCACATCAGTTGTAAAAGTGAAAAACAATAAAATTGCAGTATAAAATAGACCTTTCATGTTCAATTGCAAATCATCTTTCTTCACATTTCGAATGTGTTCGGTTTTAGTAAATTGAATATAATAGTAATTATTTTTTTGGTTCAAAAATGTTTTAACTTGAGTAAAACATAATTTCTTTTACATTCTTTAGTTTTGATTTTTTCGGGTTAAAAAGGAACCAATATCAAATCATTTAATGTTTCGATTTTTATTTAAATTTTTCAAAATAAGATAAAATTTATAAATAATTTAGTTTAAAATATTTTGATAAAAACTATTTTAAAGTAATTTTAAAATTTGTAAACAACAAAAAATGTTGTTAAATTTATTAAACCAATTTCTTAAATCCAATATGTCTAAAGCATTAAAAATTTAAAGTGGTGTTTTACTTTGTCCCACATTGTTTATAAGAGTTCTGAAGAGCAATAAACTTATTGTATAAAATAGACCTCACATGTTCACTTATAAGTCATCTTTTATCATATTTCATAAGTTTGGTTTTAAGAAATCGAACTTAATAATAATTAATTTTATGGGTTTAAAATGAGTTTTAAAAAAAACAAGAATTTCGTATTGTTTGGTTTTGATTTTTTCAGGTTATAACTAAATCGAAGCTGAACCGCTTAGTGTTTCGGTTCTCAATTGGTCTCAGTTAAAATTTTCAAAATATAAAAAGGATTAAAATTTTAAAAGATTTTGATTTTAAATATTTTGATAAAAATATATAAAAGTAAATTTTCTTAAACAATAAAAATATCTTATATATTATTTGAGGGGACAAAAAGAAAAAGAGAGAAAATAATTGAGAGTCAAAATTTGATGTGTCTACGGTAGAGTGTTTTGGGGATTATTAACCAATGAGTAAGCTCTAAAATTTGGCGGAAAAAAAGAGAGTAAGCTCTAAAATTTTATACTCAATTGTTACATTAATTACAATAAAAAATAGTTAAAATACTTAATGATCTGATACACATAATTTAAATAATAACTGAATCTTCCATTTAAGTTATTTGAAAAATAAAGATTTGCAGAAGATACAATAATATTTTTTTAAATACTTATATTTGTAAAATATAAAATATTTAAAATTTTTAAATATTTAAGTCCAATATGAAAACATTAAAATCTTTAAAGTGGTGTATTGTTTTGTCCAACATCGGTGTGAAAGTTTTGAAGTACAATCAACTTACACTATAAAATAGACTTCATATATCCACTTACAAAAAATATTTTTCTCACATTTTGAATATGTTTGAATTTAAGAAATCGAACCAAATAGTAAACTTTTTTGGCTTCAAAAGTGAATTGAACTAAGTTAAACATAATAGATTTTGTATTGTTTAGTTTTGATTCTTTCGGATTAAAACCGACCAAGACCGCATCATTTAATATTTAGATTTAATAAGCTTTCCATTAAATATTGAGAAAAATATAAATAAAGAACTAAAAAGATTTTGGTTTGAAATATTTTGATTTAAAATTTAAAATAATCGTAAACGATAGAAAAAAAAATTAAATTCCTACTTTTTTAAACTCAATTTTAGTTTTCTTAACTTTTTAAATTGGTGTGTTGTTTTTTCCCATATGAACTATGAGAGCGTTCAAGGCCAACAAACTTATAGTATAAAACAAACCTCTTATTTTCATTTAAAAGCATCTATTGTCAAATTTCAGATATGTTTGGTTTAAAAAAAAGAATCGAATAATTTTAAATTTTTGGGGTTCAAAAATAGTTTCAGTTGAGTTAAACATAATAATTTTGTATCGTTTAGGTTTTGACTTTTTAGGGTTATAACTAAATCAAAACCAAACTATTTTTTGATAGAAAAATAAAAAAATTTAAATAAACAATAAAAAAAATTTTAGTTTCACTTTAATAAAATTTTTTTTTTTAAATGTACAAAATTTAGTTTAAATATTGTAATAAAAAACTTAAAAATTTCAAGAAAATTAAAATATTTAGATTGTTACTCTCTTAAACCCAATTTTTAAAGCCAAAAATGGATGAAACATTAAAAATATTTAAAATGGTATATTGTTTTGTTCGACATTGGTTGTGAGAGTTCTGAGGAACAATAAACTTATAGTATAAGATAGACTTCACATGTTAACTTACAAAACAACTTTTATCACATTTCAAGCATGTTAAACTTTCATAATTCGAACACAATTGTAAATATTTTTAAGGGTTCAAAAATGCTATGAAAGGAGTTAAACGTAAGAATTTTTATTTTTTTTTAGTTTTCATTTTCCACGATTAATACTTAACAGAAATTGAACTGTTAAGTATTTCGGTTCTCGTTTCGCTTATATTCAATTAATTTTAAAAAAACTTTAAAAATTAAAATTTATAAATTTTTTGGTTTGTACATTTTGATAGAAAAAATAAAATTTTTTGTAAACGATAAAAAAATCCACGCTGCTCTTTAATAAAAAAATGAAAACAGAAAAACAAATTTAAAAAGATTTTGTTTGAATGTTTCAAATTTTTTGTTTTAAATTTCATAAACCGTTAATATATCTAAACTGTTATTCTTATAAGCCCAATTTTGTAAACCCGATATGGATAAAACAATAAATGTATTTAAAGTGATGTATTGTTTTGTCCCACATCGGTTGTGAAAGTTTTGAAAAACAATAAACTTACAATATAAGATAGACTTTACATGTTCATTTGCAATATATCTTTGTCACATTCATGATATGTTCAATTTTAAAAAATCAAACTAAACAGTAAATATTTTTAAGGTTAAAAAATGGTAAGAACTGAGTTAACCGTATTGTTTGGTTTTGATTTTTTAAGACTAATACCGAACAGAAACTGAATCGTTAAGTGTTTCAGTTTAATTCGGTTTTATTCAATTAATTTTTACAAAAAATTAAAATGATTAAAATTTACAAAGATTTCTGTTTATAATTTTGATAGAAAAATATGCACATTTTCGTAAAAAGTAAAAAAAAAAATTAAGGTTGCTATTTTAAAAAAAATGGAAAAAATTTTAAAAAATATTAGATTTGAATATTTCAATAAAAAAATAAGAAATTACACAAAAAAAATTTTGTCATTTGTAGCCTAATAGCAAATAGTTCCTCTGACTAGAGGCAAGTTCAGGGTTCAAACCCTGGTTTTGTGAGATGGCAACAGAGGTGGTGCAACCATTGGCCCACTTGCTTTTCTCAAATTACACAAACAATTAAAAATTTAAATTGTTACTTTTAAGCCCAATTGTGTAAGCGTGATATGGATGAAACACTAAAAATATTTAAAATGGTGTAATGTTTTGTCTCACATCGGTTATGAGAGCTTTGAGGAGCAATAAACTTACAGTATAAGATAGACTTCACATATTCACTTACAAAACATCTTTGTCGCATTTCATATATGTTCAATTTAAAAAACTCAAATAGAATTGTAAATATTGGAAAGTGAGTTAAATGTAAGAACTTTGTATTGTGGTTTTGATTTTTCGGTATGAATACCGAATCAAAACTAAATCGTTAAGTGTTTCGATTCTCATTCAGTTTTGAATTAATTTTTACACAAAATAAAAATGAAAAACATTTAATGAAATTTAGGTATGTAATATTTTGATTAAAATATAAATTTTAAATTTTTTGTAAATAATAAAAACATTTTAAATTGTTTATCTTTTAGCCCAATTTCGTAAGTCCGATATGGATAAAAAAAAAAAATTTTTAAAAGTGTTGTGTTGTTTTGTCCCAATCGAATGTGAGAGTTTTAACGAGCAACCTACTTTCAATGTAAAACAGAACTCTCATATCCACTTACAAAACATTTTTTGTCATATTTCAGACATATTGGATTTAAAAAATTAAACTAAATAAGAATCACTTTTTGTCCCGAAAATTGTAACTTAAGAATTTTTCATTGCTTGGTTTTGAGTTTATGAATTACAATTAAACCAAAACCGAATCATTTAGTGTTTTTCAATCAAATTTGGTAAAATAGAAAAAGATTAAAGTTTAAAAAGATTTCAGCTAACAATATTTCGATAAAAATATAATATTTTTTATAAAGAATAGAAGAAATAAAACCGAATAGTAATTAATTTTTGGGAGTTAAAAATAGTTTGAAATTTTTTTTGTATTTTTGGTTTTGGTTTTGATTTTTTGGACTATTAATAAATTATAACTGAATCATTTAGTGTTTTAATTTTCAATTAAAATTTTCAAAAATTAACAATATTAATACTAATTTTAAAAAATGGTCTATCGACACATAGTTACAGTACTTCCATTTTAATTCTTCAAAGTTGTACAAAAATAATCAATTAATACTATCTCATTTACCATCCATGTCTTAAGTTTCATAATTTATCACAGCAACACAACTTTAATATTACATTATTTATCCAAAAAAATTTAAACATAAGATTTTTAAATGAAACACTTAAAAAAAATATTGTAATATCAACTATCACCATTTTCTTATTTTTTCTGAATTACATATTTGTAAACTTTTATTATTTAGAAATCAATCCTTATATACTATAATTCCGCGTTTGGCGCGGATCAAAATTTAATGTAGTAGTATTAGTAAACATGGGACTTTTGACGAGAAAACATTTACCCATTTAAAAAATCTAATGTTTGTTTACATATTTTTAGCTACCATTTTCAATAGTAACCTTTGTCTTCCAAACGAAAAATATATCATACGCATTATAACATTATAAATTACATAAAAAGGAAAACCTAATATAGTAAAAAATGTTTAGGTTAACAAATAAACCATATTATGCACAGATAAAAATCTATTTTGAAACATTTCATGAAAATAAAAATCCATTAAATTATACACAGACACACATACACACATAAAAAAAATCAAAAACAATAGTAATTTTTTATTACCGTGAACTGAAGTAACTCATTTAGGTCTTAGATAAATGCTAAAACCGGAAAAATCGCAAAATATCAAATTCTAAAGATTTAGTGAAAAAGATTCAAAGAATATATAACTGAATTCATCTTTAGAAGGAGCTCTAAGAAGCAGCACACTTTGCCTTGAACTTCTTACTTAATGCAGCTATGTACTTGCCTTGATGAAATGCTTGTTCCATCTCCAAATTCGTTGGCTTTCTCAACCCGTCTCCAGCAAATGTTCCTGTCCCATAGGGGCTTCCACCTTTCACTTTCTCCATCTCAAACATTCCGGCACCAAATGTGTACCCGATCGGAACAAATATTATACTGTGATGAACCAACTGTATAATGGTTGTTAATCTACAGAGAAAAACCGTTTCATTACAATATTAGGAAGTGCGTTCTTTGATTGATATGAGTGTTGTTTTGATTGTTAAAAAAAGAAACTTACGCGGTGGTTTCTTGACCACCACCTTGAGACCCTTTGCTGTAGAAGATTCTGGCTGGCTTACCAGCAAGTTCCTGAGTCCTCCAAAGGTCGCCGGTTGCATCAAGGAATGTCTTGAACTTAGCAGCCATCATACCATACCTTATTGGAAAACCAAAGACAAAGCCATCAGCCTCAGCTAGCTCGTTTGGGGTAGTAATAGGAGCATCACTCTTTGGTGGTGCATTCATTTTAGTAAGCACATCTTCTTGGAGCATCTCGGGTATCTATCAAGAACAAACCATTATGACTCTACACAAGCACATATATGTATATATTCAAAGATAATCAACCTATGATTAGAAAATAGATGCAAAATCAAAGGGACATACTAATGGAAAGCAAACTAGAGATACTAAACTCATAAGCAGTGACCTGGCAGAGTTTGGCATCAACACCTTCAACATAAGCTGCACCTTTCCTTATCTCTTGTGCTAACTTCTCCACATGTTCGTACATGGAGTAGTACCCATTTGTTACACTCACCAAAATTCAAATCCAAAACCCATCAAAAAGGAAAAGGAAACGCAAGTAGATCATCGATATTCCACAGGCTTAAGGTGTCTAATACATATTATTACACAAGATCAGTCAACTAATAAGAGGAGAAATGTATCAAACCACAGAGAATTTTTTGAATCACGTTGACAAATCATACGACACTACACGTTTAGACTAGTGAAAGAGAAGCAAACAAACAAAAAACGGACAAACTTGAAAAAGGTTGAGTAATGGATTATGGATGATTTGAACATTTATACAAGCAATGTTAGAATAGAGGATATGAGTTTCTGTTAATTCATACACGATATAAACTTTGGTTGCCATTGAACAACGTTCCTTCTTCTCTCTGAAAGCTTCTTCTTTCCGGAGAATCAGGAACTCCTAAGTCCCCAGATTGTTGTAAACTTTACCTTGACTTACTTGAGAGAATTTTGAGGAAAGCCCCCTAAAAACGATCAAATTATAATTTTAACCCCTTTACTTTATATTTGCTTATGATTTCTCCTTATTAAAATGGATCGTAAACATTTTGGTTATTATATATGTATTATCCGCTCTGTAAAATCCTAGATTTCGACTATCGATGGCTTCTTCTAACAATGTTACCTATATTGTTTTTATATTTATGGACGTCAATGAAAGAGAAGCTCTATTCGGTGTCTATTGAAGCTGATGGGGTGAAAGTTTAAAATACTCTCAAACAAAAAAGAGTCTCAATGCTCTTTTCTAATCTACTATACTCTCTACTCTTGTTGTGATGTCCATTTTATCCTCAGCAACAAATTGATAAAATCAATAAAAACAAAAAAAACAACCAATCATATTACTTCTCTCTCCTCTTTCTTTTTCTTCTTCATCTTCGTAACATGACACCATTGAAGCAAAGCTTCAAAATTTCGAATCTTGCCTCCATTTCTCTACCATTGAAGTCGATGCTTCAAAATGAAAGTTAATTCGTCTTCTATGACATAAATCGATCAAGTTTGAGAGAGTTTGAACTCGATTTGAGTATATAAAAAGAAGAAAAAAGTTTTGTGTAGTTACGGGATTTCAAATCATTTTGAGATTGATGCTGATAAATCGGGTTTAGAGTTTAGGTCGAATAGGAATTTGAATTGAAAAGTAATATTTGATGATTGTGGTTTAATCGTAGTGAATCGTAGATAGATTAACATTTTTCGTTGAGTATAACTTAGTCAAACTGGTAAAAGTTAGACAATTAAATACTTGTATCATTGGTAAAATTTGGTAAAACTTGGTATACCTGATACAGGGTCTGAGAGTAATAATGTAGACTTTTATAAACTTTTCGGGAGATGATAGATAATCCTTCCATAAACATAAGCTTTGATTATAGAGAATATTATACAACATCAGAAAATCCCTATAAATGACATCTAAGAGAAACATATTGATTTTTTGAATCAATATAGATTGGAAAAACCAATTGAATAACTGGAAAATAATTTGTTAACTTCAGAAAAAAAAAATCATATTAGTTATACAAAAATACAAATATATATTAGGTACTAGTTTTTTTATAGTGGTGTGTATAACAAACAACAATTAAATAATTAAAAACCAAACAGCCCGCAAATAAATAGAAAAAAAATCATCATCATCTAACTATTTAAAAGGGGCTCATTCTAGCTTTTGAGTGTGTCCACATCAGCTCCTTAGAGAGCTCCCCTTCTGCCACCTCAGCTTTGAACACCAGGTTGTTTTCATTCTAAACTACTTGCTGTCCAGTCTGTTCTGAATTGAAACTACTTGTCGTTTAAGATTGCAAAAGACAAGAAAACAACACACTTGGTAGCTCTCCTTTAGGGCTACGAAGCCCACCCGCTCCCAAGCCCAAACACAGAAAGGATTAGGTTGTCTTCTCCAGCAGTTCACCAGACGATTCTCTCGCAGCCTCCAACTTTCAGACGTTACGCCCACCACCTCCGCCGGCGTAACTAAGCCTTAAATCGTCTCATTTAATTGACCTCCTTCAATTCCCCTCATTCAATTTGCCACTAACAATCAACCGTTCAACTCCTCTCCCCACAACATCGTCATGAACAAACAAGGCTATATAAACGCAAACCTTCAACGCCAATTCAACCCTTCTCTGAAATCTATAACCCCAACTGCCTCTTAGAGCTCCAAGTCGACGCCATGGCAATTTAAAGAACCCCCAATTTGTATGATACCAAAAACTCTAAATCAACCACAAGCGCAACTCTGATGAGTAAATTGAAGCAGGCGAAAGCTTTATCACCATAGCGCGGTACGACGGTAGAAAAATACGGTGGACACCGTAAAGAACGGAACATCTGCCGGCAAATCAACGTCATAGCCGGAGACCGATCGACTCAACTGAAAAACATCACCGGTCGAATTCGTCTTCCACCACGTACCTTGCTTCCTCTTCCTTCTTCTTCATCTTCCCGCTTTCTTTTACAATCACTCTCTCTACAGAATCGTTTGTGAAGCGAGACACACAAAAAAATATCTTGCAAAGCTCTGTCTCACTTTAATTTACTCTCTCCCTTTGTATGAACTCACAAAACTCCAAACTTGAAATTTATACTTTCATCCCATTTCTATCATTTATTCAAAATTTTCACCATAGATACGCCATTCCTTTTAAAGAAAACGCTGTTGTTGCCTTATTCACTTTTTCGTAGCTTTTACACCTTCTTTACTTAGGTTAGTCAGAAGCTTCTGTGGAATTGGGAGTAAAAGAAATTGATGGAACTTTTATGGTTTCAACCTCAATTCAAAAAAATTTAGATGTTACCGACGAGAAACCTCTTTTTAGTTCAAACAAAGATATAGAAAACTTAAACAGCATTTGTTAAGACAAAGGAGACAAATCAATTAAAAAAACAAAACATCTGGTGTGTTTCGTTTTTAAAAAAGGCACGACACAAATAAATAAAAAATTAAGACGATTGAAAGAAAAAACATACGCCAACATCAAAGCTTCTCTTACGCTCTCTTATTACGACGCACCTCAGTTCTTCAATAGATTAGCACCATATTCTCCTCTACGTAAGAGATGTTGTCAAAGTAAAAAGAGATAGTATAACAACAGGATTTGATAGGGAAAAATCAAAGGATTTCGTCCACGAGATCGAAGAATGGAAAGATATAACAAATAATAATTTAATTTTTCATTAACTAATTTCAAAATCTAAGAAACCTCTCTTACCGAAACAGATGTCCCACTATTCCTTTTTAACCAGATCCCTCCATCTTTAGTGACTAATAAACTACTGACTATCAGAAACTTTTAAAAATTGTAAATAAAAAAAAGGAGCATACAACTCATACAATAGTCCTTATTACTCCTAAACCATAAGGTATATCTATCTATACATACAACTATTGTTATTTATATTTTTTATTACGGATTCCTTCAAAGTGAGCCATGTCCATATATTGCCAGTTAAAAACACAAAATGCCTTTCTAAAAATAGGAGTGGCCAGCTCGAAGAAAAATATAATTAACCCTTACCTACTATGTAATTACAATGAAACAGACATACACGGAAAAAAAGAGAGACGTTACCAACTCAAATTATTACATACGCTTACTAATATATTCAACTCTGCAGATTTAAATGTTGACAAAAGAGAATGGTTGTTACCTATGCACGCATACTACCACTGTAAGTCTTTAAACACCAATTTATGATAAAATATACAATAAGCATAAATAAACTAAGCAAATTTGCAAATATTATATAGGTGGTTGTGATGCATGCTCCAAATATGGTACGTACCTCTTTATGCAAGATAGATTCTCATTTTCAATAAAATATACAAGTGTCGACAATAATTTTAAGATTATAATTGCATTTGTAGTACTAAAAGAGAAAGTCCGCTCCCGACGGCAAAAAAATAATTACAAAAAAAAGACTAACAGTCCGGCTAACAAATACATGGAAAGCTCGCCTTGCTAGAGGAGAAAATAATAGCACATGGACAAAGCCCACATCTGGAACACAAAGTCAGCCGCATACACCCTTAACAAAGGGTACTATGAAAACAAAACAAAGAGGTGAATCAATAAACATACTTCATTACTAAAAGGAACATTTACATGAATTCAATGTACTCCTACAACTCACACAATCTTTCATTTCTATGGAGAAACTTCTCAACGGAAAAATACACAGAATCCACTACCAAGTATATCTTTTTACGACTGCAAGTTTAGCTCCTATCTATTTCAAACCTTCCATCACCTTATGTTATTTTAGTTATTTTCCACCATTACCTTATGTTATTTTAGTTTGTTCGCCACAAAATAAAAAACAACAATACTATTATAGTCCTCTCCTTTACATTTACGTAGAACTACACGAGAATACAAACTTCAAAAAGTTCCACTAAATGAATTTTCAAAAAAACCAGCTAAATAAGACATTATAAAATAAAAAAGCAATAAACACAAAAACAAAAACCGACAAACATATACCGACCTAAAATTCAAAATAGATCAAAATCAACAACAAAGATATACATGTAAATTTTCAAGATAGATTCCCATTTTCAATAAAATATACAAGTGTCGACAATAATTTTAAGATTATAATTGCATTTGTAGTACTAAAAGAGAAAGTCCGCTTCCGACGGCAAAAAATAATTACCAAAAAAAGACTAACAGTCCGGCTAACAAATACATGGAAAGCTCGCCATGCTAGAGGAGAAAATAATAGCACATGGACAAAGCCCACATCTGGAACACAAAGTCAGCCGCATACACCCTTAACAAAGGGTACTATGAAAACAAAACAAAGAGGTGAATCAATAAACATACTTCATTACTAAAAGGAATATTTACATGAATTCAATGTACTCCTACAACTCACACAATCTTTCATTTCTATGCAGAAACTTCTCACCGGAAAAATATACAGAATCCACTGCCAAGTATATCTTTTTACGACTGTAAGTTTAGCTCCTATCTATTTCAAACCTTCCATCACCTTATGTTATTTTAGTTATTTTCCACCATTACCTTATGTTATTTTAGTTTGTTGCCCACAAAATAAAAAACAACAATACTATTTTAGTCATCTCCTTTACATTTACGTAGAACTACACGAGAATACAAACTTCAAAAAGTTCCACTAAATGAATTTTCAAAAAAAACCCGCTAAATAAGACATTATAAAATAAAAAAGCAATAAACACAAAAACAAAAACCAACAAACATATACCGACCTAAAATTCAAAATAGATCAAAATCAACAACAAAAACCCACGCGTACTGCGGGCATAGTCCTAGTACTAATAAATCTATCTATAATATAACAGTTGGCCACCTCTCTCCCACAATGTGCCACATCATCATTTTCCAGTTAATGTAAAGATGACACGTGTCATTATGTAATTTAAAATTATTAAAATATATTTCTATATTAAATGTGTAGTATGTTAAACCGTATTTCATCCATGAATACAAAATGTCATTTTTAAGAGTTTAATCAAAGTGTATGAAAGGTCCTTCTCTTATTATTAAAATTTTGAAGTTCAAGATTGAATTATTATCTCTAAAATGATAGAAAATTTTGGCAAAGTCTATAACATAATAGTTAGCCAACTCTCTCCTACAATGTGTCACATCATCATTTTCGGTTAATGTAAAGATGACACGTGTGATTATTTAACTTAAAATTGTTAAAATATATTTCTATATTAAATATGTAGTCGGTTAAAACGGTATTTTGTCTACGAATACGAAATGTCGTTTTTTAAGAATTTAAGTTTTTAATTAAAGAATATGAAAGGTCTTTCTCTTGTTATTAAGAACTTGAAGTTTAAAATTGAATTATTATCTCTTAAATGATAGAAAAATTTAAACAAATAATTAAGTGTCATCTCGAAAGCACAAATGAGGTTTTATGATTTTACATTGGTCGGTCAAAAACGTAAATGCATGCATCTGGATATAATTAATTTAATATAATTAACTGAAAAAACAAAAAAAACACTAAGGTTCATATTGTTAGCTATTTAAGTAGGATTCTAAATTCATATTATATATATTTATTTAATACATATTGTAATCATATGGTGTCTTTTTAAGAATTTTATTTAAAACATATTTGTAAATTAACATTTTATTTAAGGTTATGAGTAGTCATCGGAAAAAAACACTAAGGTTCATGTATTGAATATATAATATATGATAAAAGACAAAAATTACAAATTTAAAAAAAAAAAGTGAGAAAAATATATAAAGTTTCAAACAATTTTATAAAAATATTACAAAACAAAATCAAACAAGCGCGTAGCGCGGATGTTCTCATAATAACAAATAAATTGACAGAATTAATACTTATTATTTAACTAAACAACTAACAAAAAGTTTCGAGTGATAGATTCCATAATATTTTTCAATGTGCATAGAACACCATACACATTTATGATATATTTGTTGATATTAACCACATAACATTTCAAAAGTCGCAAAAATAATGTTTTGACATATATTTTTTTATGAATACATTTAGAGTGTACCTAAATGACATAATATAATTGGTACAACAAAAAAAAATTAATTTAGAGTGTGGTAAATCTAATTAAACTGAAAAATGTCAAAAGTACAACTTGAGGATTTTAGTGAAACTTCAAACTTGGGTGCAATTTACTTGATTTTGGCGGATGGCATGTGAAGCACGTGCAGAATGTATTGGAGTTATTATTTTATTATTTTTAAATTGTGAAACTTGGTATAACTTTTGCTAAGTTTTGCCAATTTAACAAACCAAAATTACAAAGTTTTTCCAATGAAAATACGCAGATGTGAAACACGTTAGGCATCCAATTCAAATCTGGTTGATCTCATTCGATATCATCTTCGTCATTCGATTCATTTCACTTTACAGAGGTTTTACCAAATTAAAGAACGAAGATAACAAATTTTAAAAAGGTTTGCCAATTCAACAAACCAAAATAACCAAATTTTACCAAGTTAACAACTCAAATTATAAAATTTGGTAAAGTTTTCTTCTGGGTTTCATAGTTATATTGTTTTCTAGTTTTTCCAAAGAACACGATAAAATAATCTAAGAAGAAGAAGCAGAAGATGAAATCGAAGAATAACAAAGAGAATAAGAACAAAATCCTAGAAAAAAAAAATTCTAAATCGAAGAAGGATCCTACATCGAAGAACCCTAAATCAAATAATGAAAACTTTACTAAGTTAACAATTCGATTTGTAAAACTTGTTAAAACATTTTTCTGTGTTTCATAGTTATACTGTTTTTTGGTTTTTTTCGAAGAAAACGAAAAAAAATCTAAGAAGGAGAGAAGCAGAAGATGAAATCGAAGAATCACAAAGAGAATAAGAAGAGAATCTTAGAAGAAAAACTCTAAATCGAAGAATGATCTTACATCGAAGAACCCTAAATCAAAGAATGAAAATTTTACCAAGTCAACAATTCGATTTGTAAAACTTGGTAAAACTATTTTCTGGGTTTCGTAGTTATATTGTTTTCTGGGTTTTTTCCGAAGAACACGAAAAAAAATCTAAGAAGGAGAAGCAGAAGATGAAATCAAAGAATAACAAAAAAAATAAGAAGAGAATCCTATTAGAGAATCTCTAAATCGAAGAAAGACCCTATATCGAAAAACCCTAAATCAAATAAGGAAAACTAAGAAAAAAATGATGAAGAAAAAAACTATGAACCCAAGTCAAAGAACCCTAAATTCAAAGAAAAAGATGATGAAGAAGAAGATGTTTGTGTTCAAAGAAAAAAAAAACAAAAAAGGTAGACCAATTTTAAATCTTTCTTATTTTGTAATTTGTTTGACCCGATTAAATCGGATTCAGATGTGGATGATCTGAATAAATGTTGGTTGGGTTTATAACTAAGTTAAACTCTCTTCATTTTTTGGTCATTTACTTATTTTTTGCATTAAAATTAATAATAACAAAATGTAGCTTTTAATGAGGAGTATATTGTATAAGAGATGTGTAAATTGTTATGTCTTATTACAATAAGAGATGAAGTGATTATATACAGAAGCCTACGACTCCATATACAGTAGTTTCTATAAACAATACAATATGGAATATTGAAGTAATCAAGTGATTGATCGTGATTGATCTTGTATATCCTTAATATATTGGTCTATGAACCGGGCGCGTGGAAGAGGTTTGGTCAAAGCATCGACAAGTTGGTCTTTGGTATGTATGTGTGCCACGCGAAGCATACGATTCTGAATTTGGCCTCGTATGTAGTGGTAGTCGAGTGCGACATGTTTCATGTCGAATGGAAAACCGGATTGACACTTAAGAACGTAGCTCCAAGGTTGTCACAATAGATGACCGGAGGTTCACCCAATGTGATGCCGAGTTCGGTGAGTAGATTACATATCCAGCACAGTTCAGCGGAGGCACTGGCAACGGAGTGATACTCAGCTTCAGTGGAAGACCGCCTAACGCTTGTTTGCTTCTTTGCGGACCAGGAGATGGGGTTACGGCCTAAGTAGATTATGTAGGCATTTGTGGACACATATTCATCCATATCACCGCCCCAATCCGCGTCATAGTAGCCATGGAGATTGAGTTTGTTGTTGGCAGTGAAGTATACGTCATGATTTGCTGTGTCGGCTAAGTAACAGAGAACCCGCTTGGCGGCTTGCCAATGCATATCAGTTGGCGAGTGCATGAATTGAGATAATCAGTTTACCGCATTTGCAATGTCAAGACGAGTGAACGCGAGGTACTGTTAGCTTTCGACGAGTTGGCGATACGTTGTTGGATCGGAAAGGGCGGTGCCAGAACGAAGAGTGAGCTGCGGTGATGAAGTCATGGGTGTGGTGACGGTGTTGGCTTCAGTCATGTTTTGCTTATGGAGAAGATCTAGAATGTACTTGCATTGTGAGAGATGCATTCCATCTTTGGTTCTGTGCACTTCGATCCCGAGGAAGTAATTGAGATCCTCCGCATCTTTAACTGAAAAATGATGGGCAAGTAGAGCAAGGATTCGATTGTGAAGAGTATTGTTGTTACTGGTGATCAAGATGTCGTCAAAGACACGAGTAGGTAGACGATGTTCGGACCTTGTTGGAGCACAAACATTGACGTGTCGGCCAGAGAGTTTTTGAAGCCGAGAGTGATAAGATAATTCTGGAGTTCTGTGTACCATGCACGAGGCGCCTGTTTAAGGCCATAGACAGCTTTGTTAAGACGACACACGTAGCTTGGCTTGTCCAGATCGATGAAGCTCGGTGGTTGCTCCATGTGCACTTCTTCTTCCAAGGTGCCTTGAAGGAAAGCATTGTTGAGGTCTAATTGTTGAATGGGCCAGTTTCGAGAAACAGTGATGTCAAGGATGAGCCGTATTATTGTCGCCTTGATGACTGGACTGAAAGTGTCTGTGTAATCTCGTCCTTGTTGTTGACTGTAGCCTTTAGCGAGAGGCGAGCTTTGCACCTGCCAAGTTGACCATTCGAGAGATATTTATTCTTATATAACCACTTACAGCCAATGAAATTCTTGTTAGACGGTCGAGGAACCAGATTAAACGTTTGATTTCGAGCAAATGCATCCATCTCGAAGGACATTGCACCTCTCCATACCTTGTCTTTGATAGCTTGTTTCACGGTTTGTGGTTCAGGTTTCGTATGAGAGGTCAAGGAAACAGAGAGGTTGAGTTTATTTTTGGGTTTGGAGATGTTGTTTTTACGGCGTGTTTGCATCGGGTGACGATTAACAGGTTCTGGTGGTGGAGAAGGGAGAGGTGTGGGGTGTGAGGGAGATGATTGAGTTTGGGTTGTTGATGGATTTGTGTTTTGGGCTATTTGTGGAGTTGGGCCGAGGGAGTGAGGAGAAGTAATTGGATTTGTTGTGGTGGTTTGGTTTGGGGTAATTGGGTTTGGATTATTATGGGCTTAGTTTGTGGTAAGTGGGTTTGGATTATTATGGGCTTGGTTTGTGGTAATTGGGCTTGAGGATGGTTGATGTGAGATGTTTCGAGAAAGAGAGAGTACCTGTGTGTCGATGTTGGTTTTTGAAGCTCGATTGTCGCTGGCGTTAGCGACGGTGGTGTTTTCCCGCGGTGTTTCAGATGAAGGTCTAGCAAGCGAGAGTGCCCTTGACGGCGGCAGAGCTTCTGGTGAGCTGTTGAGCGGCGGCGGGACAGTGGGGACAAAGATGGGAGTGATTTGCGGTGTAGTTGGCGGAGGTTGAGTGGTGGTCGAGGAGGATTGAGGTGGAGAGCCGTGGTGAAGGGTTCTAAACGGGAACAGGGTTTCATCAAACTGGACATGCCGAGATGTGTAGATTCGGCCAGATTCTAGTTGTAAACACAAGTAAGCGCTTTGCGTAATTAAGTAGCCCAAGAATACACACGGCAAAGAGCGATTATCGAGCTTGTGGCGCGCTGTAAGGACGAAGCCACGGGAAGCAGAGACAGTCGAACACTCGTAGCTTTGTGTAGTTCGGGTTGGCGCGGAATAGTTTCTTGTACGGTGAATCCATGGAGAGTATGGAGAGTATTAGAGAAACCGCTGCTCCAAATGCGTAGCTCCAATAGCTGATGGGCATACCAGCATGTGTAAGAAGACTAAGTCATGTCTATACGATGTGGCGGTGCTTCCTCTCATCACTCCGTTGTGCTGCGGAGTGTGTGGAGGTGTGGTGAGATGCGAATTTCCAGCTTGAGCAACGTATGATCGGAGAGCTATGAATTCACCACCGTTTTCGGAATACAAGGTACCAATCTTCTCTTTGAATTTTTTTCTCAACAAGAGCTCGATATGCGATGAATGTATCATGAAATTGAGATTTTGTTTTGAGAGGGTAGTACCAAGTGTATCGAGTGAAATGATCAATTAGGATGAGGTAGTATTTATATGTGTCCACCGAATGTATTGGAGAAGTCCATACATCAGTGAAAACATACTCTAGGGGTCGGGTTGAGGTTATAGAAGTTTGAGAGAATGAGAGCTTATGGCTTTTATTGATAGCACAATCCGAACATAATGAGTTTGTAGAGTTTGATTAAGAATAAGGTAGAGAAAATTGAGAGACAACAGAATTTAAAATCTTAAAAGATGGGTGACCGAGGCGATTGTGCCATTCAACTAAGGTTGTTTTTGATGCAGGGGATGCGAAAAAGGATTTCAGAGTTGAGGAGAGGGTTGGCCACTCATACAAGTCACCATTAGCTTTGCCTTGGAGCAAGGGGATTCCCGACTTCAGATCTTTCACTTGAAAGTGAGCAGGGAAAAATTCAACAGAAACTTTATTAGCGTTACACAGGCGGTAGACAAAGATAAGATTTTTGTGAATGTGAGGGACGCAAAGCACATTGTTTAGAGTAAAGTTACGTAAAGGAGATGGAAGGGTAAGAGAACCAGAATGTGAAATTGATAAACCTGAACCATCACTGATTAGAACTGCATCAGTAGAAGAAACCATAGGGGGTTCACCAATGGAGATGGTCTTATATCTTATTACAATAAGAGATGAAGTAATTATATACAAAAGCCTACGACTCCATATACAGTAGTTTCTATAAACAATACAATAGAGAATATTGAAGTAATCAAGTGATTGATCGTGATTGATCTTGTATATCCTTAATATATTGGTCCATCTTTTTTGAAAGAATAATATTCTAGCATTTGATTCAAGCCGATGTTTTGTGGCGTTCGTAGGGAACTGTCTATTATTGCTTTTGTCTTTTGTTTTGTTACTTGTTATTTGCTTAATCTTTTTGTCACTTTGATTGTTTTGTTTACTTTTTATGTCTTTGTAAAATCAGAAAACCTCGAAACTGTTTTGTGACGTAGTTTAATTTAAGGTTTAGATAGTGTAGGGCGTTACTGGTTTTTCTTTGTGATTCGTTCCCAAATTTATGCTACGAATGATTATTCTCATTAGTTGAAAAATAAATTTGCATCTTCTTCGAATCATTCCATCCCTTTGTCCAATATATAAGTATATCATTAGAAGTACAAATAACTTGCCGGCACGTTATGGTTGACACTTAAGAGCAAATAATAACACGACGCAATATACTGCACAGCTACTACTCATACCAATTCTCTTCCATATATTTCATTTTAACAAATAATAAAAACATATTCCATAAAACGTTGCTTAAATCTTCTCTAATTCAATTGAATATAATGAAAAAATATAGCAACTTCGCTTCCACTCCGGTTTCGTAGGACCCCCCATGGAAGCCATTGATGTACTTCCTCTGGTTCTCATTTCTCTGTTTACAATGTTTCTTGTCTCCCAAGCAACGGATATTATCACAACAAACCAGTCTCTAAGAGATGGTGACACCATTGTTTCTAAAGGTGAGAGCTTTGAGGTCGGTTTTTTCTCTCCTGGAGGGTCAAGAAACCGTTATCTCGGAATTTGGTACAAGAAAGTCTCTGTCCAAACCGTTGTTTGGGTCACAAACAGAGATTCTCCTCTCTACGATCTCTCAGGAACCCTAAAAATATTTGAGAACGGGAGCTTATGTCTCTTCAATGGCGGAAACTACATCCTCTGGTCATCTTCATCTTCCAAGAAAATTGCTGTAAGAAACCCGATTGTTCAGATTCTTGATACAGGTAATTTAGTTGTGAGAAACTCAGGGGATGATCAAGATTACATATGGCAGAGTTCAGATTACCCTGGAGATACGTTGCTTCCTGAGATGAAATTCGGTTACGATTTTGTAACCGGTATAAACCGGTTCTTGACATCTTGGAGATCTCAAGACGATCCATCGACTGGTAACTACACGTATAAGATGGATCCAAACGGTGTTCCACAGTTGTTCTTGAAGAGAAACTCAGTGGATATCTTCAGGGCTGGTCCATGGAACGGTCTAGGATTCACCGGGATGCCTAACTTAAAACTTAACCCTATGTATCCATTCGAGTTCGTGTTCACGGAGGAAGAAGCTTACTACACTTACAAGCTTGAAAACCCTTCAATGATCACAAGAATGCAGCTAGATCCCAGTGGATTTTTGCAACGTTACACCTGGGTCGATAGCCTTCAAAATTGGAGCTTTTATTTATCGAATCAAATGGATAGTTGTGATCTCTACAGGTTGTGTGGCTCCTACGGAAGCTGCAACATCAATGAATCTCCGGCTTGTAGATGTTTAAAAGGGTTTGTTCCTAAATCTCCAGAGGCTTATTTAGCAGGGGAATGGTCGGGAGGGTGTGTTAAAAAAGTGAACTTGAGTTGTAGTAAAGGAGAAGAAGACTTTCTGAAGATTTCAAAGTTGAAGTTACCTGATACAAGAACATCGTGGTACGATAAGGACATGAATTTGAATGAGTGCAAGAGGGTATGCTTGAGAAACTGCTCTTGTTCGGCTTATTCGCATTACGATATTCTAGATGGAGGAAGAGGATGTATTCTCTGGTTTGGAGATCTGATTGATATAAGAGAGTATAATGTAAATGGACAAGATCTGTATGTGAGGCTTGCTTCTTCTGAGATAGGTGCATTTTAAACTTGTGAAACAAGAAACGCTGTTTTACTAAGAAATAACTTTTGATCAATTATTTTTCTGGTTCAATCACAGAAAAGTATCATATTGATGACTTGAAGGGGAAGATAAGGATGATGCTCAAAATAGTATTATCTACAGCATTGTTTCTTATTTGCCTTTGCATAGGTTTGAATATCTTCAACAAAAAGAGAAAGAAACTTGCAACACAAGGTAAATGATTGTGGTTCTCAGAAAATGAAGTATATTGATTTACAATTAGGCTTATAAGTTAACTAAACCCTGTTGAATTATTCAGAAACTTTGCAGCGCGATTTAGACCGTATGTCTAGCAGGAAACAAGAAGAGGAAGATCTTGATTTACCGTTTATTGATCTTGAGGCGATCGTGGAGGCTACATGTGGATTCTCTGATGGAAATAAACTTGGACAAGGTGGTTTTGGACCAGTCTATAAGGTAACAACTTGCAGTTTCTAGTCCGATTTTCAAATTTGGTGAAAAAAAGGTAAGATGTTTTGATTTTTTGTACCAGGGAAAATTGTCTTGTGGACAAGAAATTGCAGTAAAGATGCTTTCAAGAAAGTCAAGACAAGGGATTGAAGAATTCAAGAACGAGATAAAGCTAATTGCAAAGCTTCAACATCGCAATCTTGTCAAAATCCTTGGGTATTGCGTAGAGGATGATGAAAGAATGCTTATCTACGAGTATCAACTTAATAAAAGCTTGGACTCTTTCATTTTCGATAAAGAGCGGCGCAGAGAACTTGATTGGCCTAAACGGTTGGAAATAATCAAAGGTATTGCTCGCGGACTAATGTATCTCCATCAAGATTCAAGGCTTCGAATCATCCACCGCGACCTCAAAGCAAGCAATGTTTTGCTTGATTCCGATATGAACCCGAAGATCTCTGATTTTGGATTGGCTAGGACTTTGGGAGGAGATGAAACTGAAGCAAACACGACTAGAGTGGTGGGAACATAGTAAGATTGTCTATCTTTCTTGACTTAAGCGTAACGCAAGCTAACAGTTTTTCTAAAGATATATTTTTATCCTTCTGCAGCGGATATATGTCTCCAGAGTATCAAATCGATGGGTATTTTTCATCAAAATCCGATGTATTTAGCTTCGGGGTTTTAATATTAGAGATAGTATCAGGGAGAAGAAACCGCGGATTCTGCAACCAAGAACACAAGCTTAACCTTCTTGGACACGTAAGTACATCAGGAGTATAAACACAACTTAACGCATCTTCCTCTAGTATTAGATTAAAGTACTCGTAATTAATTCCCAGGCTTGGATACAATACACAGAAGGTAAGGCATGTGAGCTAATCGATGAAGCATTCAAGGAGTCTTTTACCGATATTTCTCAAGTGTTAAGGGCAATACACATCGGTCTGTTATGTGTACAACAAGATCCTAAAGACAGACCAAACATGTCAGAGGTGGTTCTCATGCTGAGTAGTGAAATGTTGCTTCCTGATCCAAAGGAGCCTGGATTTTTCAAAGAACGAAATCTCTTGTTTTCAGACACTTTATCTATTAACCTCGAGATTCCTTCCAATAATTTACAAACTGTGAGTGTAATAGAGCCTAGATAAACCTTGTGATCGATCTTTGTATATTCTAGAATCTCTTACTAATTTTATGTTTCATTGTTTCTTCTTTACTGACACATTATTACATTATTGTTGGCTTAATCTTGAAGACTATAACCGAAGCTTGAATAACCGAGATATGGTTAGCTAAACCGAGATATGGTTAAGCTAAGAGACAAACAAGTTTTGATTAGAAGTAATTATCTTTAGGAGATATCTAAAGATTTAATAAGTGTTTTCCTTCTTAGATTAGGAATTGCTTTTAGTCATATAAATAGGTCGAGTCAATGATCTTAAGGTTGGTGAGAGATTGTTGAGACTTAAGGTTTTGAGTTTAATTTTCCTTAAGTGAATAAAAGGTTATGTTTTGATTTACAATTCTCAAACTCTAGATTTGGTATCAGAGCAATCTAGAGAGGGAGAAAAAACAAAGAAAAACAAAGTCAATTGAACAAAGTCGTCGTTGTTCTGTTTTGTTTTTTCTTCGAGATACAAGGAAGGAGAACAGAGGAGCGTGATGAGCGAGATCACTCCTGCGGCTGTAGCCGCAACACCGGCTGCAAAATCTGTTGATGGAGGTTCATCTTCATTAAAAAGTCCGATGCTAAATAACTCAAACTACACATTCTGGGCTATTCGAATGAAGAGTATTCTCCGTGTCAACAAGGTATGGGAAGCAGTAGAAGTCGAGAAAGAAGATGAAGATATGAATGACTTAGCTACTGCCTTAATACTTCAAGCTATTCCAGAGCCTCTTGTTCTCCAAGTGGGAGAACTCAGCTCTGCTAAGAAGATATGGGATGCGCTGAAGATAAGAAACGTAGGTGCAGATCGAGTAAAGGAAGCTCGACTGCAGACACTCATATATGAATTTGATCGCCTTAAGATGAAGGATACGGAGAAGATAGATGAATTCGTTACAAGACTATCTGCGATCACGTCAAAAGCATCGGCTCTTGGAGAAGAGATAGAAGAGTCTAAAGTCGTTAAGAAATTCCTTAAGTGTCTCCCAAGGAAGAAGTTTATACACATGGTAGCATCTCTTGAACAAATGCTTGACTTGAACACAACTGGATTTGAAGATGTAGTGGGACGATTAAAGGCTTTCGAAGAACGGATAGCTGAAGATGATGATGAAGCTTCGGATGAGCAAACTAAGCTCATGTATTCCAACTCTGATCCGCAGCATCACGCTAAGCAAACAACATATTCAAACTACACAAACGACGGAGGACAGAGAAGTGCTTATCGTGGCCGTGGAAGAGGAGGAAGGACATGGGGCAGAGGTCGAGGAAGAATGAGAGACTTATCCGAAGTTGAATGCTTTAGATGTGACAAGTTTGGTCACTCTGCGTCCAAGTGCCCGGATAGATTATTAAAGCTACAAGAAATGCAAGAGAATGGAGAAAAAGATACCGAGGAAGCGGAAGAGCTGATGCTTAATGAGATCGTAAACTTGAATGAAGAGAAGATAATACCAAGTAAGTATGAGACAAACTCTATGGAAGATCATATTTGGTATTTAGACAATGGCGCTAGTAACCATATGACTGGGGATCAACGATATTTCTCGAAGCTTGACAACACCATCACCGGAAAAGTTAGATTTGGAGATGACTCAAAGATTGATATTAAAGGAAAAGGAGAAATTGAAATCATTGATCAAAAGGGAGAAGTGAGAAAAGTGATGGATGTTTACTTTATCCCGGATTTGAAAAGCAACATCATAAGCCTAGGACAAGCTACTGAATCGGGATGTGATGTGAGAATGCGTGGTAGCTCTCTAACTATGCATGACGAAAAGGGAAAATTGATCGTAGAAACTACAAGGTCTCGAAACCGCCTGTATAAAGTCATCCTGAGAATGAGAGATGATCGATGTTTGCTGAGTCCTATCGACAACAGCTCGAGAATATGGCATTCACGGCTTGGACACGTGAATGTCGAGACTATCAAGTCAATGGCTAAGAGGAAGCTAGCCGATGGACTACCAGAGATCAAATTTGATTTTGTCTTCTGTGACTCATGTTTACTTGGGAAACAAGTAAGGAAGGTATTCCCAAAAACAAGCCAATATCGAGCAAAGAAGGTACTTGAACTTGTACATGGAGACCTTTGTGGACCAATTACGCCAAGTACGAAAGCAGGAAACCGATATGTCTTTGTTCTCATAGACGATTACTCAAGGTTCATGTGGTCAATTCTCTTGAAAGAGAAGAAGGAGGCCTTTGAAAAATTTAAAAAGTTTAAGTCGATAGTTGAACAAGAGGTAGAAGAAAAGATCAAAGTGTTCAGAACCGATCGAGGCGGTGAGTTTGTGTCTCACGAATTCAATGTGTTCTGCGAACGAGTCGGAATAACACGCCACTTCACAGCTCCATATACGCCGCAACAAAACGGGGTAGTTCAGAGAAGGAATAGAACAATGATGGAGATGACTCGAAGTATGCTTAAGCATATGAACATGCCTAATTATCTATGAGGAGAAGCGATTAGACATTCTACGTATCTTCTAAATCGAGTTGCCACGAGATCAATCAAAGACAAAACTCCATATGAGCTTTATAAGAAGAGGAAACCGAATCTAAGCCATATTAAGGTATTTGGGTGTGTTGGCTTCGCTAAAATAGACTCATCATTGTTGCGAAAGCTTGATGACAGGTCGAGAAAGTTGGTGCATTTGGGAATCGAACCTGAATCAAAGGCGTATAGGATGATCGATCCTCAAACAAAGAAAGTGGTAGTGAGCCGAGATGTGACATTCGATGAAACCCGAGGATGGAGCTGGAGACATGACTCGGAAGATCAAAGCAGAGCTAGTGATTTTGACATTAGCTTCGAAATATATGGGAACCGTGGGATACAAGACATTGCTCCACTCATAACCTCAAGAGCCGATAATGCAGAAAGAATACAGAGCAGCAGAACAGAGCAGGGAGCAGGTACCGTGGCCGAAGGAGTCCAGTCAGGCTCGCAAAACAATGAAGAAGCCGAACCATTCAGAGACAGCAGCGGTAATGATGAACTTGGAGATGAACATGGCAGCGATGTCGAAGAAGAAACTGTGAATCAACCTGAGATTCGGAAATCACAGAGAGTGAAAACCAAGCCTAAGCGGTTCGACGATTACATATTACTTGCAGAAGAAGAAGCTGAGCGAGTGCTAATGTGCCTTGAAGGTGAACCGAGTGATATCTATGAAGCAAAGAAATCAAAACAGTGGACCCTTGCCGCCGAAGATGAGATACAGTCCATAGTAAAAAATCACACATGGAATCTAGTTGAGCTACCGAATGATGCTAAGCCAATTGGATTAAAGTGGATTTTCAAACTAAAAAGAAACTCAGACGGGAGCATAAATAAGTACAAGGCACGATTAGTTGCAAATGGGTATGTCCAAAGGCATGGAATCGATTTTGAAGAAGTGTTTGCTCCTGTAGCACGAATAGAAACTATACGTCTACTTATCAATCTTGTCGCGTCAAATGGATGGGAAATTCATCACTTGGACGTTAAAACTGTGTTTCTCCATGGTGATTTGAAAGAGACAGTATTTGTAACTCAACCTGAAGGGTTCGAAATACAAGGAAGCATAGATAAGGTTTATAAACTGAACAAAGCATTGTATGGTCTAAGACAAGCTCCAAGAGCTTGGAATGAAAAGTTGAATCAAATTCTTCGAGGATTTGAGTTTGAGAGATGCTCGAAAGAGCCTTCAGTTTATCGAAAGAGGGTAAGCAAAGATGTGTTACTAGTAGTCGTGTACGTTGATGATTTGTTTGTTGCTGAATCAAGCTTGAATATTATAAATGAGTTCAAAAAGGAGATGGAGTCAAAGTTTGAAATGAGTGATCTCGGGAGATTAAGTTACTACCTTGGAATGGAAGTTGGCCTCACGGAGGAAGGAATTACACTGTGTCAACAACGTTATGCAATGAAGATTCTTGTTGAGTTTGGTATGAGCGATTGCAACCCATGCCAAACACCCATGGAGATGGGATTAAAATTGTCTAAAGCAGCCGATGAGAAGAGTATAGATGCGACGAGCTATAGGCGGGTGATCGGCTGTCTTCGCTACCTTCTTCATACACGCCCGGACTTGTCATTCTGCGTTGGAGTGCTGAGCCGTTACATGCAGAATCCAAAAGAATCCCATGGAGCAGCGGTAAAACAATGCCTACGGTACCTAAAAGGAACAAGTTCTCTTGGTCTAGCATTCAAAAGAACAACAGGTATGGTAACAAAGTTGATCGGTTACAGTGATAGTAGTCACAATATAGACCCAGATGATGGCAGAAGCACAACTGGACACATCTTTTACATAGGAGAAAGTCCAATCAGTTGGTGTTCACAGAAGCAAGACACAGTAGCATTGTCGTCATGTGAGGCAGAATTTATGGCAGGTACGGAAGCTGCCAGATAAGCTATCTGGCTTTCGGACCTACTGAATGAAGTTACTGAGGCAGCGAATGAGAAGGTAGTAATTCGCATAGATAATCGATCTGCGATTGCCTTGATCAAGAACCCAGTATTTCATGGCCGGAGCAAGCACATACAAACAAGATTTCACTTTATCAGGGAATGTGTAGAAAATGGCAGAATTGAAGTTGAACACATTCCAGGAACAGAACATCGCGCATACATTCTAACTAAGGCACTTGGAAGAATCAAGTTCAAGGAGATGAGAGAACTTGTTGGATTGAAAGATCTAAAGAAAGAAGAAGACTTCAAGATTAGGAGGGAGAATGTTGACTTAATCTTGAAGACTATAACCGAAGCTTGAATAACCGAGATATGGTTAGCTAAACCGAGATATGGTTAAGCTAAGAGACAAACCGGTTTTGATTAGAAGTAATTATCTTTAGGAGATATCTAAAGATTTAATAAGTGTTTTCCTTCTTAGATTAGGAATTGCTTTTAGTCATATAAATAGGTCGAGTCAATGATCTTAAAGTTGGTGAGAGATTGTTGAGACTTAAGGTTTTGAATTTAATTTTCCTTAAGTGAATAAAAGGTTTTGTTTTGATTTACAATTCTCAAACTCTAGAATTACCGATCATAGTTTACACATAATGTTTATTTCTACCGACCTTACATGTCTCTTCTTATTCCCTTTTCTGTTCCGGTCCGGATCTATATATAGAGTAAGTTGTACAGATAAAACGAAATTACTTTGAAGTGAAGTTATTTTTAAGAAATTAAGTAAACAACTAAAAAAAAGTAGATGTGAGATAATCATCAATATTTAATAATTCTTAAATGAACATGTCGGGTCTTCAAAGTTTTTGAGTCGTTCCAAAGTTCGTATCCACACAAAAATGAAACAAAAACTACAATAAAGAAGCAAACCACCACTCACTCACCACACCACAAACTTTGTGGTTCTATGCCTCTCATAATGACATCTCACCTTCCTTTGATTCTTCACACCACCGTTGTTCGACACGTAGGACTTCTCCCATATCAAAGCATGCCACATAGGCACAATCTTCTCTTCATATCATGTTACTTTAAACCATGTGGTTCTAGTTTATTACAAAATTAACTTTTATTTTTCTATAATGGGTTCGTCAGAGCCACACACACACATAAATAAATATTTCTATAATCATATTTAAATTTAAAACATCTAAATAATCATAGTCCAAGTAAGTAATATAACAGTATGTACAATATTACACACACAAAAAATTCTTCTCTCCCATAACAATGCTTTTTGTATTCGTCACTATCATATTGTAAAATCTCAAAAAATTAGAAAAGAGAAGTATGGGAGAAAGTAAAAAAACAAGTGGTGATAAGATAACTGAGAGAGAGTGGGTCCCATCAAAGAAGTCAGACAAATCCGAGATGGGCACACATGCCTCCTAAGTCTATTGAGAATCCTATTCGTCCACGTAGGACAGGAGTAGAATCTCCATCTCCTTCTTCCAAGGCTTAGATCTCGACACGTCATCCACTACAGAATCTCCCACAAAAATATCTTCAAACTCAACCATGAGTTCGTTGCCACGTAAAACGGAGTTTGGAGTCCCCTTCGCATTATTGAACTGGTTTCAAAACTTACAATACAATTTTTTTTTTCACCGAACTTAAAATACAATTTCAAATCATGTATTTACCTACATTAAAATTTAACTTATACTATTATAACACTATTAATGTATTCTTTTCAAGTTAAATACCCCTAATAATTGGTTGTAATTGTGGATGTATTTGTGAAGTTTTTCATGTTAATCGTATGAATTGTAGATAATCGGTTACTCATCATTTGTGATAAAATTAAAATTAAAAATATAAAAAAATTATTACAAAAAAAAATTGTAGTTAAGTTATGGTAAGATAATTTAAAATATTTTAAATCCTAATCATTCAATCCCAAAATCTCAAATAAAGATTGAACCACTCATAGAGGGAAAAAGATTGAGCCAATCTCTAATAGTTCAATTACTTTATTAAAGTGATATAGTTAATTGAAAATGAAATAACTCCTAACCACAAAAAAAAGTATGGGTGCTAATGGTATATTATAAAAAGCCATTTTGAAACCAAAGAAGAGAAATATATCTTTTTTTATGCTTGATGCAGAAGACGAAAGTAGCCTCAAAAGAATTGTTGAAGAAGAAGAAACCACTAACTAGAGAGAGAGAGAGAGAGAGTTTGATGGAGAAGAAGTGTGATCTATGCGGCGGCGTAGGAAGAATGTATTGCGAGTCAGATGAGGCGAGTCTATGCTGGAACTGCGACGGTAAGGTTCACGGCGCTAATTTCCTCGTCGCCAAGCACACGAGATGTCTTCTCTGTAGCTCTTGCCACTCCCCTACGCCGTGGAAAGCCACCGGCTTTCGTCTATGCCCAACCTTCTCCCTCTGCGACTCATGCGTCGCTCTTCAAACCAGTAACTCTGTTTTTACGGAAGCTCGGAGTCAGGACGAAGAGGATCTCCTCACAGAGGATGACGGTGGTGACGGCGCAGAATCTTACAATGACGATGAGGATGAAGATGAATATGATGATGACTTTATCGAAGAGGAATTGGAGAATCAAGTGGTGCCGTGGACTGCTGCGGCGGTACAACCGCCTCCGGTGACAAGTTCATCATCATCTTCTAACGGCGGCGGCGGCGGAGAAACGGTGGCGAAGAGGATAAGGGTCAGCTCCGATGTACGTTTCTATCTTTTCTCCTTCAAATTTTTAAATTCCTTTTTGAAATTTTCTCAAGAAAGTTTTGGTTTTTATGAAAATTTTTGTTTTGAAAAAAATGCAGGACGAGATCGGATGCTCTTCATCTCAAGAGTCAAACTATTCTCCACCGTTGAAGGGACCGTTAAGAAACTAGTCGGCAGTCAAATCAACGGCTGTGATTAACTCACCACCGTCCATTCCTAACCATAATAGTTTAGTGATGATGTACAAAAAAATCTATTTTAAAATATTTGTATTTGTATATTTTAATATCATTATTAATGTTAACTAATTTGGATTCGTTTATATAGAAATAGATTATAAGATCCGAATTTCATATTCAAATTACACGTTTTTTCATGTCTTTGCACATTAAAAATAGATATATGATTGCATTTTGCTTTCAAATTTCGACCACTCAAAAATAAAATTGTGAATTCAAAAAGTTTCATTATTCGCCAAGAACATTGAACCTGTCAATGTCATTATCTATGGAGTCTGTTAGCTTACCTTAAAGCTTATCTCACCATCTTCTTGACTCGCATGATCTCTCATCTTTGTATGCTACTTTTGATTTTAATTTAATAGTTTACTCTCTCTCTTTTTTGGTTTATTTGTGCTTTGGTGGTATATACAAAAAATATTCCGATTCAATTCAAAAACGTTTTACGTCTTTATGATATTTAAATAAAATGGTTAGTGAGTGGGGTGAGACGGTTGTGTCTATTGACTTACTGTATTTTATTTTGTAAACATGTGGTCCTCAAACCAAAGAGTCTCTTACCATTATAATAATAATAAATATAATTATTTAGAATAATTTAACTTATTTAAATTTCATTCAACCAATAAAAAGAAGATAAGTGTGTGGAGAGTTTCTCCATAAGAAACTTGAGTTTTTCAAATGAGAAACCCAAGTTTCTTATGGAGAAACTCTCCTCTACCTCTCTCCTACTTTTTCAATTTTTATCATTATTTTAATGTTGAGAAACTCACCAAGAACCCCCCAATGCTCATGCTCTCATAATCTCACTTAGTCTTTTCATCAAGATTATTACGATTACATCGATAATTAACAAATCAATATTATAATAATGTTTTTACCTCTGTCACCTAAACACTTTAAAATTAATAAAAAATCAAAATCTTTTAATATTTCACATCAATTAAATTTTATACATCACTTTTTAAATATTTTTTTTAATTTATTTTTTAATCATAAATCTTTAAATCTTACGAATCAAATACATAATTCTCTGAATGACGTAAACAATGAAATACAATTTTGCGATGAAAAAAAAATGTAGTACATGAACATTTTACTTGAAAATGTCAATTAGGTAAACACAAATTAGCACTACATCTCTGTAGAAAATCAATCAATATGACTTTTACTCTTAAAAGGTTTTACGAAATTGATAAAAAAATTATAGAAAGATAATAGTAATATTTTATTTAACTAAAGTTTACAATTTAAGATATTAAATTTAAAGTTTCTCTGTATTACCTTTACTAATATAATTAAAATTATTACATGATTTGACATTATTTATAAATAACAACACAAATATAATTTTGGGAGACTTACAAAAATACACCTTTGTATTGTCTGTTTTTCAAAAATACCCCTGCTTGAAATTTTTTTATTTTTACACCTCCCTTTTTAATGAAAAAGACCATTATATCCCTAAACTAAAAGAAACACTAAACGTTAAACCCTAAACCATAATTCCTAAACTTTAAACCCTAATAGAGAAACCTTAAACCCTAATCACTAAACCTTAAACCCTAAACCCTAAACCCTAATATTTGAGGTGTATATTTGAGAACCATTAAAAGACAGGTGTAAATGTAAAATTTCTTTTCCTTTTAAGTGTATTTCTGTAAATTAATCTATAATTTTCAAGTAGAAAAGACATGATCCTTAATTTAGACTAAAAAAGGATTCATATTAAATGCACTCACATCACATGTACATAACATGAATATAAATGAAAAATAAAA
>OVAN01002807.1:0-31668 GCA_900406275.1 Anastatica hierochuntica
AATTTTAGTTTTTTATATTTATATTTTAATTTTTTCTATATATATGTGATAAGCAATGCTCTTAAAACCATATTGGTCCGGTTGTCAGATCGGATTCGACCGAAAACCAGATATTTAGTCGGGTTGGATCAATGATAAACTCAAAGAAAATTAGACCGGTTAACCAAATTAAACATGTAAATAACCGAAAACCGATGAACCGGTGAACATTATTTGAAACGGATTCAATTCTTAAATATGAAATTTATNTGGACAAAATTTCACTTTTAATTTTAAAATATAATGATTTTAAGTGTTTCTAATATTTAAAAAAATATATTTATTCTCAACTATAATATTATTTTAAAATAATATATTTATTCTCAGTTATAATTTTATTGTAAAATTATCATTAAATCCGGTTGAACTCGGTCGGACTATATCAACCTACGACCCAAGGAATTACCCATTTCGATTTTCGGTTTAGTTTTAAAAACATTTAAATATTTAATAACTTCAAAAATATCATTTTTTGTAATTTTTAATTAGTAAACTTAATTTTAAATATTTTTTTTCTAGAAGTGTGTAAAAAATGAAAGAATAATTAGTCATTAGTTAATTCCATTAATATTACTTAATTAAATTAATTACCTAAATTAATGAAATAAATAATTAAGTTGTTAGGCTATATAATAGGGGTGTATAATTAATATTAATATAAGAGTTCAAAATGGGTAATATCACACGTAAACAAATGTTGTTGTGCTTCTGTTTTAATAGTATAGATATAAAGAGCTCCACGCCTTCTTTTTTTCTTCATAAGAAGCAAAGCAATATTTTAGAAGGTCAATTGTCGTTCAATTTTTCTGGCAGCCAGCCACGAGCCGCCGCCATGGTCAAGTTTTTTGGCAAATTCCACGAGTTTTTCGGCGAATTTTTGGCGAGCTCTAGTGAGTATTCCAGAAAATCTATCGTCGCCCTTCTCTTTCCATTCTTTCAGTTAATTTGTCGGTCCAACTGGTAAGAATCCGGTGGACCGTTGACTTCAGCTGGTTTGATTGGTTTGATCCGGCCAGACACGTTTAGTCCAGTTTAGCCCGTTTAAGTTTGTTTTGCAAGTTTTCTATTTCCGAGCATATCTGGAGCTTTTTTCGTTTTTTTTTCAGATTCAAAGTCTGTTCCAGCTTCCGGAAGTCCAAAACCATCAGTTATGAGGCTAAGATAAGCGCTAGACCTATATACTTCCCAAGCTTTCTTTATTACTCTTTCTCGCGTAGTTTAGCATCAGAAAAAGATTTGTATCGAGTCTGATTGGGTCTTGCTTTCTTTTTGATTTTTGATATTGAATCTAGAACTTTTAGATGATTAAAGACATTGTCTAATCCGCATATTGCTTGCCCTAGTGATTGCATTTTTTTATATTAAATCTATATACATTTACGGTATCTCAGTATACGGACACGACTTGGCGGAAGGTTCAGTGTGACATTCGTAACTCGGAGTCACATTATCTGACTTGGCAGAAGGTACAACGAGGCGTTCGTAACTCGGAGTTAGGATTTTTTCTTTAGACTTGGCATAAGGTATGGTGGGATGTTTGTAACTCAGAGTCTTGTGTTGAGGAGGGTGTGGGGTGATGTGTACAAATTTTCATGCATATTTTGATGTATTTTAGCTTAGTTTCATCCACATTTAGGTTGTAAATATTGCATATAAGTCTTAGAATCCATAGGTTTGAGTCTAGAGTCTAGTTTAGGAGCATATTACATTTGCATATCATTTTTTTTGCATTTGTAGTTGCAACTTCAAGATGGATTCATGGAGGCTCTATAGGTGAATCTAAGGGTGAAATGGAGCTAAAAATCAAGGACAAAAAGAGCTAAATGCTATAGAAGAAGTTAGGATCAAGTAGAGCATTCAAGAGGAGGAAGAAGAGACAAAGAGTTGTCAAGGTGCCCAGCTGTCGACCCCTAGGTCGACAGTGAGTCACCTTAGGTCGACATTTGCCTCCCTTGGAAGCTTTACTACCCAAGGTGAGCTACCGTCGACCCCTGGTAGATGGTGAGCCACTTTTGGGCGATGACTGCCTACTTTGACGTGAAGAAACCCTTTTTAGGGCACCCATACTCCTTCCTTTTACTATGAAGAGCTAATTATTGAACCAAAAACATAACTTTGATCAACTTTTAATCAACTTTTCTTTTCTTTCATCTATTTTGAGATCTAAACTATTGTAATAACTTCTTGATACTTATGAGTGATTTAGATCTTTTCTTCTCATCTCTTTCTCTAGATCTATTTGTCTAAGAACATGAGAGCTCAAAGACCAAACTCTTGTATTCGGATTTCATGACTCTTAGTGAGTAGATCCTTCTTCGATCTTTAGATATGGTAGGCTAAGGTTAGATCTAGGGTTGTGATGGATGATTATTCAAGATTTTGGCATAGATTCCTACTAGATATAGTTTAGTTCTTTAAAGTTTATTGTTTGCTCATTGACGCCTAGAAAGTGTTCGATGAAATGCTTGAGAGAACTAGATCTATGGTTTTCACCTTGAGCTATTAGAGTAGTTTTCCCAATGGCACATCAAGGTGTTAAATGGCTAGAAGGGCTTGAGGAACACTATCACTTACATGTTTAGATAGGCAACAAACGAGAGTTGAGCCTTGTAATGCGTATGGCTGAATGCCATGAGAGTGGGTTGATCGACTAAGGAGGTTCCTTGGCCTANAATTTTCGCCATGAGAGTTGGTTGATCGATAATAGAGGGATCATTAGTCTAGGAATAGCTTCAATCCTCTAATAAAGCCTTACCAAAGTCTATCACATCACTAGATCGACCCCGAACCCATTACCATTATTTCAAGATCCTACCTTTTTTATTCTTTGCATCCAAGTTCACTCCTTTATTGCTCTACTTTCTTGTTTGTTTAATTATTGCTTTCTCTTATGCATTTCCATTATGTTTTGCCTTGATAATCATTAGATTTAGTGGAGACCCGTGACAATCCCCATCTAAATCGCTCACCTAGACTAAGACTCTTCGTGTATTCCCTTTGCTTAGGTTCTACTAGTCTAGCCTTCAAATCCTTGGACGACTCTAAAGTACTACAATTGACCTTGTTCTCTTGCAGGATTGAAATTAGGGTTTAGGTTTACAAATTTTAAACTTCGACAAACCGAACCACGTCAAGTTTTGGCACCGTTGTCGGGGAATTTAGGCTTTAGCTAGGATCTTCAAAGAGATTTCTAGGTTTCAAGAACTAGGATTTATCTTTTTGCTTATTTTATTAAATTTATAACTTTCTTTTGTTGATTTTCTTTGATTTGTGAAGGTACATGATAACAAGATCAAGAAGTGAGCCAAATACAAGACTTCTTGACATTGATCCAACAATCATTGAAAGACAAAAATCAAAACAAAGAAGAGCTAGAGAAAGACAAGGCCATCTAAGAAGGTTGGGTATGAATCAAGAAGTTGGACAAGAGAATCCTCCATCTGTGGAGAACCCTCAACAAGAACAAATATCCCCTCTCAACCATGGGAATTTCGTTAGTCAAGAAGACCAAGGGAACCGTCGATTTCACCTCCCTATAGAAGAACCGAGGATTGGAGAAGGCGATAAGCCATTCACTAATGGCAAAATGATGGGTATAAGACCCCCACCAAGCTTGACCAATATGATGCAAAACGTTAGATTATTTGGTCTCACGTTTGAAAACCCTCTAAAGTACTTAGAAAACTTTGAAAGGTTAACCGGAACGGTCAAGATTAATGGAGTGTCGGAGGAATGCGTTCTGACATCTTTTATCACAACATGGGACAAATGTAAGACGAGATTTTTGGCTAAGTTCTTCTTGCCCCAAAGGATGACAAAGATAAGGAATGAGATCTCTACCTTCAAGCAAGGAAGAATGGAATCACTCTATGAAGCTTGGGAACATTTCGATGGATACATAAGGAGTTGTCCTCACCATGGTATCAAAAAGGACAACCTACTTCAAATTTTCCATAGAGGTATCCAAGAGAAGTACCGCTTGGCTTTGAACACTGCCTCCATAGGAAGCTTTGTTAGTCTTTTCGCCGATCAAGGAGAGAAACTCATAGATAATCTCACCCCAAAGCGACAATTGCGATGGGAATGATTATGATAGAACGGTGAGAAGCACAAGATCTTAGAAAGACAAGATCAAGGAGCTTAGTGATAAGGTTGATAGGATCATTCAAAAAACAAGAAGAAGTGTTCACTTTGCGAAAACCGAAGTCGAAGGACAAGAGGTTGAGAACCAAGAAGAAGTGAACTATATACAAGGAGGGTACTATCAAAAACCCTTTAACCAAAGATACAAGCCTTTCAAAAATAACAACTTATTATAATGATACACTAATATGGAGAATCCATAAGATCAAGTGTATCCTCCAAAGACTAACCAACAAGGGTATCAATAACAATCTAAGCAAGGCTACTACAAATAGCCTCAACAACAAACCGGTCCTACCAAAGAAGAAGAGAATCATGCTATGCTTAAGAAGCTAGTAAAAGGACAAAATGAGACAAAAGCCGAGCTCAACAAGAAGTTTAGAGAGATGAATGTGTAGATAGAGTCTATCTACCGAGACATGAACATCAAGCATGAAGCTCTTGCTTCATATGTCAAGGTAATAGATTCTCAACTCCAACAAGTGATCTCGGACCGTAAGGGAAAAGGAGTAACTAAAGAGAAAGGAGAATCAAGAAAAGACTTTTGCAATGCCTTCTTAGAAGAGATCAACCACACTCCTCAACCATGGGACGGTATTGTCTTTACTATTGAAGAGGAAAAGATTATTGATGACTTTGAGAATTTATTTTTGAATCCTCTTGATGAGAATGTTGATTGCTTAGATGTAGATTTGGTTGGGAACCCGGATGTTAAGAAAGGTCATGCCGAATTTGACCTTGAAACTGAAGAGAAAAGTGCTCCTATTGGAAAGGAGCTTGAGAAAAAGGACACTCCTTTGGCTAAAGGAGGTGTCGATATTGAGAAAGAATGAGAAGAGCCTTTTATCATTAATAAGGCTACTAAGGAAGATGTGGGAACCAAAATTTGCACTGTCAATATTTGTATTCGGAGGAAAGCCACGAAACCCTAACTTTCCTTGAGGTCCCGGATACCTGCTAAACCAACAACGACAGATCAAAAGTACGAAGAAAACAGACAACGAGATAAACGTAAAAGAGAATCGAAAGAAGAATAGAGCAATAGAGATCTTATTAGAATATGCGTTGAGCGTTACAACAGGTGGTAAGACGTGGCCGCGAGAGTTGTCGGCGAGTATCCTAGATCTAACAGCGTAAGACTTGTAAACCTAATTGAGACGCATCTCGCTAGCAAAAAACGAAAAATAAACCTAAAGCTCTAAGTATGAGTTGTGAAGAAATTTCTCTCTCTCTCAATTTCTGTGTCTCAATTTCTGTGTCTCCCCATCTTTCTTCTCCTTAGCCCCCTCTTATATGCCTTCGTAGGTTAAATCCGTTTCCTTTTCCGCCCTAGATTTGTGCATATTCTCCCGCGGAAATATTCCATTTTTCGGGAATATTCCATATCTTAACGATTATTCCATATTTATATTCAGGTTCTTACTTTATCATATTTTCCTTTTATCCTTTGCGAAACTCGGATAGATCGTTGACGCAACTGGGCCCATTCTCATTCCAAAATCGTAAGTGGAATTTTGTCGCGTTTTGGGTCTTCGTGGGCCGTTTAGCGATAAAGTGATTTTTACGATTTCTTTCGTAGAAATCTTTCTTCGCACGACTATGCGGTGATGGTTTTACGAAATGATAAGACCAATCATATGGTTACAACTAGTTCGTGTTTGAGTTACCGTTATCGTTTCATATGATCGATTCGAAGTTTTTATGGAAAGTACGAGTCTTCACGATTATTGCCGCGAAACTTCAACGGAGATTCCAATCGGGACGAAACAAGAAACGCTTGAACCAGGATTCAAAGGAGAAGACGATCGAGAAAGTGTGGTCTAGGCGTCCAGACGGTGGTCTGGGTGCCCGTTGGGGCGTCTAGACGGTGGTCTAGGCGGCTAGACTTATCGTTGTTCGTATCGCTCGTATTTTCGAGGCGACGCGGTAATCTGTCGTTTATGGTGAATTCTTATCGCTCCAGAACTTGTTTACTGAGGTCTCTTGGAGGTCTCTCTTTTAGTTTCCCGCAAGTGACTGGACTTTGCGAAGCGGCTGCTTGTGGATTTCTAGACGCGGAGTTTTGACATTTGGTCGAGATGGGGTTGACTAGATGGCAAGAGCCTCAGAATTGATAATCCTTTCACGATTTTCATTTTTGAAGGAGAGACTATGTTTCCGTTACTCTTTTAGGCATCGATTTTGTCGTAATAGTTTTTGACCCCAACAGTTAACCCCCCTAGTTTGCAAGAATCGTTGAAATGTTCTTGCGAACTTTTAAGGCACGTTAGGTAAGTTAGCTGGAATCGATGACTAACAAGTCCGCAGATGAATAGTAAATTTCTCTTTCTATAAATGAGAGAAGTAACTCTCCGAGTCTTCCACTTGCTCATTTTCACAAAAATTTGCTTAAGGTAATAACAAGCTTCTTATCGTTTCTATCTCTCTCTCTTCTTTTGTGTTGTGGCCGCGAATGATCTAGTTTCTGTGAATGCCTTGTCGTCGACTTTTGACCCCGAGAGCCTACAAGTTCAAGAAGGCGAAGTTATACCAAAGGTCAAATTCGTGCCGCACTCCGTAGATCCTGATGAAGCGAGGGAATACTAGCGGGTTACGTGTGGTATTGAAGCTCCACCTTTCGAATCGTGGTGTCCGCAGAGACCGAAATTCAGAAAAGAACGCCCGTATGCCGAGCGAATGTCGAAAATCATTCATCACCGTCATCCTGGATTTCTGCCGAGTCTCGGATGAGGTGGAGTTCTTAATTCTGAAAGCCGAAGAGGACGCTGATCCTCCACCTCATGGTTTCTTTACGTGCTACGAGGCACATTTGTTGCTTTGCCGATTGTGGCTCCCCATTCCGGGAGTCATAGTCCAGTTTTTGTTCTTCTTTGTTCGTTTAGATAGTTCCCCCATTGAGAGTAAATACATTTCTTCTTTTCGACGTGAATGGGGTCCCGCAGGTATCGCTTTTGATACTCTGGTCGTTTTCTTTTCTTTTGTCGGTATCTGAAAGTTCTTAAATTTTGCAGATTTGGATCCCCTTCCACCGCATCCATAAGATATGTACGTTGTTAGGGACCTTCTACAAGGTGGTCCGTTCCGCTGGGGTTATTTTTCCTCGTAGCAAGTTCGTAACGCGGTTACGTACCACAAGAATCGTACTCAGCCCGACGCGATTTTGGAAGGAGAACTTGAACCGGCCATGGATGACTTTACCCCTTAAAATTTTCCTCCCGACTTGGAGAGGGAGAGATCTCCCCGAAACGAGCGCGCGCCCGTTAACGGGGGCGGCATTGCCGAGAATGGGAGAGGGTCGTTTGAAGGGCCGCGACACCAAGATATACTCGGCGGAGATGGGAGTGGTCCGAGTCAACCTTCGGTGCCGCCTTTTGGAGAAGGGCTGGAATGGGACGCCTTTTTCGCTTCCCTTTATGCCCCGACGTGCCAAACCTCGGTTGGCGCGGGATTCATTAGGTCAGGGCAATATGCGGAGGCCTCGCGTTTTTGCATGGGGGTTAGTTTTCGTACACTCGATATGATTCCCATTGTTCAAGTTATATCGCTCCTAACTTTCAAGGATTTGTTTTTGCAGGATCTCCATGTGATGGATGAGGCCCTTTGGGCGAGCAACCTTGAGCAGAGATGACTCGGTTCAAGGCCGAGGGACTTGATGAAGAGACCGTTAGCCTGAAGAAGGAGGTCGAAGCGGTTTCGTCTCGTGAAAGGGAATTGGCGCGCAGTCAAGCGTCGCAGATTTGCCGTGCGTTCAGGCGCGGGAAGCGAGAGGTTGCCTCGATTGTGGTCGATCGCTCGGTCCAGTTTGCGGTGGATTTTGATCAATACAAGCGTGCTCATCAGATCTTTGTAGAATACTGCGAATGTTGTGGTTCGGTGGGCGCTTTGTATCGTACCCAACTTCTTAACTATTCCTACGACCTTGAAATGGAAAAAATTTCCGGTCACGTGAAAAAGTGTAAGGAAGTCGTGTCTTCGATCCCGTCTATCGAAGAGAGGGTTTAAGGTCACTAGGCCCCGATTCCCGTTTTTCCCATTTCGGGGGAAGTAGGGGACACTGCTTGGTGTGACGAGGACGCGGTTTATCAAAACCCGGGACCGTCTAACGTATGCAACTTTTCGATCTCTGTCAATTTTGAGTACGATTTCTGAGCGAGAAATGTTCTCCTAGTGAGGGAGCGTGTTCCCTGCTTATTAATAGTATTTTGGCCAAGTGTGGCCATTTTATGTTTTGTCGGGGTTGGTCGTGTGTGGCCTTGAAACCCCTCACCTTGTAATTTTAGTATTAATGAATGATGTTTTTGTTTTGATTTGGTTGCGTATAAGTAGTGTTACGGTTGCGAAGAAAGATCATGAGTCGTCGTTTCATGTCTACTCTTCTTAGAATCGCTATATTTGTTTTTTGTTCCGGATGCGAGTTGTCGAAAGATTTACTCTTTCGGATTTTTTTGAACGTGAGAACATAGGCGAAGAGACAAATTTTGGAATCTCGTACCAGTTAGATATTATGTCTTGAGATGTCTGAGACCAGTGTGTTGGGTTTGGTTTGATTTGGTGTAGAGGGAAAACACGTGTTTTCGTTTCGTATTTAACTCTTTCTTTGATCGTTCTATGGGTTGCTCGTTCAGGATGTTAAGAAGTTTCATAAACTTTCTTGAGCGTTTAGATATGAACGAAGAGACATGTTTTAGGGTCTTGTATCGATTAGATATCATGCCTTGAGATGTTAGAGACCAGTGTGATGGGTTTAGGGCAAGACCTAGGTCTACTCTCGGTTTTAAGGCGTGCGGTGACTAACTCTGGCTTACGTTTCCCGTTTTCGAATTTCGACCTGGTTCCGTCTCGATATTGAAGTTTGCGATAAGTTCTCGGCTTATATGACTTGCATCAATCGGGAACCAAGCATCTCTCCAAAGATAATTTCTAAGTCGTTTGGAAGTGCTGACCAAAATTTCGGATTTCTTTTATAGCGCGCTATTATCCTAGTCGGATGTTTGAGAACCCATTCTTCGAAAAGAGCGGGTTAATGTGAGTGATTAGTTCGTCCGTCGGGGCCAATCGACGAGCGGGTGGATAGTCTTGCGACTGTCTTTAGGAGCTTTTGATCGAGTTCGGAATCGTGCTTCTCGGAAACTCGCGACGTCTCGCTTTTCCCAGAAGTTTTTCCGCTTTGTGGTAGAATGTGTTGGTGAACAAGTTACAGCAGATGTTTGTTAAGAAATATCATTTCGTATGATTTCCATTTTTGGGTTATACGAAAGAACAAAAAGCGAAAATTTATTGTCGGAATCGGATCGAAAAATGTCGAGTACAAAGTGTGGGAATATACGAGTATACATACACCAACTCCCCTTTTTTTAAAGAGGGGGATAGCTGAACTCTTCTCGCGAAGAGCTGCCTACGTAACTCTTTCGAGGATCAAGTCATCTCGTAGTTCAGTCTGTTACCGTGAGTGATTACTCATTTGGCAGAGTTGTGTCAGCCGTTTAAGTCTCGGTGACTACAGTTGGGTCGACGGTTTCCTCGGGTGTTGAGAGCCTTACCTTTTTCGGGTGTGTTGAGCTTGGAAGTTTGCTTGTTTCCTTCGGACTGAGCTGTTTTCCGAGTTGACGATTCTTGGACATCATTCTCCGAAGTGTTTTCGGCTAACGATTGAGTTGTCTTTATTCGTTTGGGTTTGGCCATGGGAGTTATTGCGACTTGTCTTAGCTTATGCTCAGCCAGGAAGCAAAGTCGTGATTGCTTCTAGCATCCCCATATCGTGGAGATTCCGTAGGGGGTTGGGAATTTAATGCCCAAGTGGTAGGTCGATGGAACTGCCTTCATGGAGTTTATCCACGGCGTTCCCATGATCACATTGTAGATGGCAGAGTGGTCAACGACCGCAAAATCGACAACTTTTGTTATCTCCTTCGCCACCACTGGAAGTTTGATCGATCCGAGAGTCATCAAAGTTATACCTGAGAAACCCGTGAGCGGTCTCGGTGCGGGTATGACCTCGGATAAGTCGATATTCATCCTGTTGAGGGTATCACGGAAGATGATATTGATGGTACTTCCCGTATCGATGAGGATCCTGGCGACTTCAAGATCTTTTATGACAAGGTCGATCACGAGAGGATTGTTATGGGGTTTGCCGAGTCCAAAAGTTTCGCGTTCCTCGAAAGTGATGGCGTTACTTGCGGTGTCGCTTGTAGTGTCGAGTGGTGTGGGCCAGTTTTCACTTGACTCAGCCTTTCCGTGATATGCTTTTATCGATGACACGATGTCGCGAAAGTATTGCGGCCCTCCGATGATCATATTCACCCTTCGGCGATTGGAATTGGTGCCTTTATCGTCAGGCCTCCTTACGCAATTCCCATCTGCTTGGGTTACTTGAGACGCGGTGTCTCCAGAGGGTGCTTTCTCGGTCCTGAGTGGGCGATCAGTATCGCGTATGAGGTCTATTATGCTGGTTACGTTCGAGATGTCCCCTGCGAGCAGTTTCGCCGTTCACCTTTCTCTGAGAACTTTACAGTTTGGGGTGGAGTGGCCCTTTGCTTGGTGAAACTCGCAGAAGGTGTTTTCGTCATACGACATGTTCCTTGTCCAGGTGTTCTCTGATATCCTACCTTGTTCAGACGGGGAATTGATAGTGTAGTTATGCGCCCCCAGACATATTCTCCCTCGTGTTGGACGTACTTGTCGTTACGAGGGACCTTCTTTTTTGCTTTCTGTTCAGAAGTTAAGTCTTTCGAGGACGCCTTCGCAGGCATGTGTTTTTGTGATAGGATTTTCATCTCTTCTTCGATGATGATGAAATCTGTGGCCTTATGAAATGCATCCTGAATAGTGTGTGGTTTCTCGAGAGCTATCCACTTTCTGAACTTTGACTTGTACCAGAGAGTCTTCCTAAGTGCGTCTACCGCCACTTTGTCGCTGATCCCGCTGACTCTCGACATTTTTATCTTGAACATGTTCATGAAATCTCGAAAATATTCGTCTTCTCTTTGAGACAGGCTCCATAGGTCAATGTCAGAAGTTTCTCTGTCCATAAACATGGAGTACTGTTTGAGAAATTCCAAGGAGAGTTGACGGAAACTTCCGATGGAGTTTTGCTTTAGGGGAGAGAACCATTTTAGGGCCGCTCCTTGGATATTCTCGACGAATAGATGGCAGAAGCCAGCGTCTTTCTCGCCTTCCTTGAGCTTGGATCTCGCCATCGCGATATGGAAAGTCTGCAGGTGAGCTTTTGGATCGGAAGTTCCGCCATACATTGGGATTTTCACTTTCCCAGGATCAGAGTCTCTGGTGTTAGTTATGCGAGCAATGGATGGAGTTTTTCGAGCCTCTTCGAGGATCTCTTCGATATCTAGCGCGACACTGGTCGCGTGATGGATCTGCGATTTTACCACTTTGACATCTGTCGCTTTTTTGCGATGTAGTTGCGGAGATCGCGAATCTCGTGGAGATCGTTAGAGGTCTTTTTTCGAGATGGTTGGCGCGTCCTGCGAATCGCTCCGGCCTACTCCTCGACATGCTTCTCTTGCTCTACCTAGAAGATATTTTCCTCTTCTTCCGTCATGGGTTTGTTGAGCTGAGAATTCTTCCGTATTGCACGATCCTTAACCCTTCTCGGGTGTACGTCAGCGTCTTCATCCGTGGAATTCGTTTGATCGCTAAACTCCATGTCAATTCGCTCGGCTTCATTATCCTCCGTTTCCTTTCGTGATTTGGGGGATTACATCGGGGCTCTGTCCCGGTGAATTTTTCTACGCGTTCTGGAGTAAGTAGCGCGGAGTGGTGAAGTCAAGTCTTCTTCTGCGGAGTCTAGTAGCTCCACGCAGAAGGATGGTTCTAGTCCTCGCGGTTAGGGTTTCAACCTGTTTAGCGACAGAGCTAGTCAGTTTGTCTTGTTCGGCCGACTTCTGTTCGAGAGTCAAGAACATCTTTTTGATCTCCTCGAACGCCGCGGTGTTTGCGTTAGCGTTGACCGCGGTGTTGTTCATAACCGGAGTTCTTTCATTGTTGTCGTTGGCGCTGTAGCCGTCACGAGCTGGTTGAGTGTTCTGGTCGTCTGTAGTCATGTTCGATCTAACGTTTTGCGGCTTCGAGTTAGATTGATCTGTACCCTGCGCGAATAGGCCCCCTCCTTCTAGCGCCAAACTGTGGGAACCAAAATTCGCACTATCGATATTCGTATTTGGAGGAAAGTCAAGAAACCCTAACTTTCCTTGAGGTCCCAGATATCTGCTAAACCAACAACGACATATCAAAAGTACGAAGAAAACAGACGAAGAGATAAACGTAAAAGAGAATCAAAAGAAGAATAGAGCAATAAAGATCTTATTCGAATCTGCGTTGAGCGTTACAACAGGTGGTAAGCCGTGGCCGCGAGAGCTGTCGGTGAGTATCCTAGATCTAACTGCGTAAGACTTGTAAACCTAATTGAGACGCAGCTCGCTAGCAAAAAACGAAAAATAAACCTAAAGCTCTAAGTATGAGTTGTGAAGAAATTTCTTGAGGCGACGCGGTCATTCGTCGTTTACGGTGGCTCCTTATCGCTACGGAACTCGTTTACTGAGATCTCTCGGAAGTCTCAAACGTTGATTTCGTTATCCTCACGTTTAGTTTTCTGCGAGTGACTGAACTTTTGGAAGCGGCAGTTTGTGGAATTCTAGACGCGGAGTTTTGACATTTGGTCGAGAAGGGATTGACTAGATGGCAAGAGCCTCGGAATTGATAATCCTTTTACGATTTTCATTTTCGAATGAGAGACTATGTTAACGTTACTCTTTTAGGCATTGATTTTGTCGTAACCGCTTTTGACCCCAACAGAAGAGGTTTCGAGGAAGCTAAGAAGGATGAAGGCTTCAAAGAACAAGAGAAACTCAATGTCTCAAGGAAAGAGACATTTGAGAAAAAGGAAAATTATATGCCTACAGGAGAAGAGGTGAGTGAGGAAGAATTCACCATTTTGAGTCTTCCGGTTCTTAAATCCACACTCCAATACCCTCAACGCTTCTAGAAGCAAATCTTTGAGTTGCATTACAAAGAACTCAAGAAGAAAGGTCTTTTGGACATTCCCAAGGAATGAGAAAAAGAAGCTTAGACAAATGAAATTTTCAAGAAGAAGTTGCAAAAGGCCATTTCTCAATGAGACAAGGTTGAGAAGATCATGAGGGACAATGGAATCCTGACAACTAGAGCCATTGTAAAGAGTCTAGAGCAGAGAAATGACGAGGGAAGGTTTCTAATTTCATGTGATCTTAAGGATTACCATTTTTAGGATGCTTTGGCGGACACCGACACTAGTTTGAATGTCTTATCACTAGACCGTGTGAAAGAACTTGGATTTCAACACAAGATCAAGAGAGGAGCGGATCCCATCTTACTAGGGGATGCATCTTAAAACACTCATATGCGAAGGCTAGAAAACATTGAGCTAAGGGTCAAAAACATACTTGTTAAGTGTGACTTTGTGGTTGTGGATACTAAGTCAACCAAGCCAAATTCCCATTGATCTTAGGAATGCTGTTCCTCCTTACTACCAGAGCTTCAATAGACTTTGATACTAAATGACTCATTTTGAAAATAGTTGATGAAGGAGTCTCCTATCCAATGCTTAAAACCAAGAGAGACAATGTTTTTTGTGGTACAATTTACCTAAGGGAACCAAAGAAAAAGGGTAGGATCTGAGAAGAAAAAGTCTATGAGAGTTTGGGGAAGGATGGAGTTTGGGATTTCTTTCATGAGGAAGACCTCAAAGGAGATGTGCCCCACGAATACTCGGGCATGATAAAGGATGAACCAAACACTCAAGGGCCAACCCTCAAGGCTAGTTACAATCCCCATTTCTACAAAGGAAAAGGAATGAAAAATTTCAACAAGATTAAGGAATGGATGATAAGGAAGTCTCCAAGAGGACCTAACCATGAAGAGGGGATCCTTAATCTCACTAACTAAAAGAAAGCAGGATGGTGAAGCAAATGACCTTAAACAAGCGCACTTGAGAGGCAATCTCATGCATATCCTTTGTAAATATTTCCTTTTAAGTCTTTAACTTTCATGCTTTTAAATTTCAATAATGATGATTATGTCTTGGGAAAACTTTGTTCCAAAGACATCTTTTGCTCTAAGCTTAGGTGCCAAGGGAGAACTAATCAAAGCAAGGGTCAAAACCAAAATGGAGTAATGGATGAATATTCCCAACAAGTCACTATGACTTAGTACTTAATAGCATTCCATTAGCTAAGGTAAGTTCTCTTGAATTCAAGCATTTCATTTGCATTTTACCATTTTAAAAGAATTTGACGAATGATTTCGCAAAAGCTTGATTTGAGAAAACTAAACCATTTTTTATCCAATTTAAAAACCTTTGGTACAAGATTTTACAAGTTCAAGAAAATAAGTTTTTCCTCCAATTTAAAAAGAAAATTTAATTTTGGACCACTTTGCAAAATGTCCCCTTTGAAACTTGAATTTTTAGAAACTTGGGGACCACCTTTTAAATCTGTTTTGTAATATTTCCTCTCGTCCACAACTTTAAGAAAGCACTTTTCTCTCTCTTCTTCCTCTCATTGTCGCCATTTTTAAAAGCAAAGAGAGCAAGGAAGAAAATTTTTATTTTCAAGAGATATTTGTGTTGAAAAACTTTGGTTTTGGTTTTTCTAAGTTTATTCAAGGTTCTCTCTTCATCCCATTCTCTTGAAAACATCAAGAAACAAGGTATGAAAATCTCTAAAACCTCCTTTACCATATTTGAATTTCGATTTTTAGAGTGAGTAAGGGGATAATGATGTTTAATGGGATCTTAGGCTAGAGAAAGTTTGGTTATGAAGGTTTCATGAGCTACAGTTTCTTAGAAACGCTTAGAAATGCATGAATGTAAAGTTGTGTGCTTGAAGTGAATAGTACTTGAATTTTCTATTTTGGAAAACTTGAACTTGTTGATTCATAGTGGCTATGGGTTTTAGATATGGTTATAACATTTCATCACTTTCTTGATTTGAGAAAATTTTTGGGGTGTTTAAGACACCTAAAAAAGTCAATTACTATGTTCCCATAAATAGAAAGTTGATTTTTGGTTCTTTAATAGCTTAACTTGAAGTGATTGTTTGAATGCTTGGTTTGTTGAACATGTTTTTCCTTACTACTTTAAGTCTTATCCTTGAGCTATGAATTTGGACATATTATATTAAGTGCACATCATGTCTAAATTTGGATTTTTTCTTTAAAAAGTTATCATTTGAATTTTGAACTTGGTAGTCTAGAAAGCATTTGAGCAAAAGCCTTTAGTTTGAGAAGTGGGAAATCAAATGCATGTTTTAACCTTAATGGCCGAAAATTTCATTGCATAATATGATGGCATTTTGGTTCTTACTAAGTATGAATCATTTGGTTAAATGAGTTAGCTTGAGGTAGTTGCTAAGAATTGGGTGATGGAAATGTTTGTGCTTAATTGATAAGTTCCAATTCAAGGCTAAACTCTTTGCTTTCTCATTATGATCTTTAGTTTTTGAAACTCACTTTGCTACATTCTTAAGTGTAGGATTCAAAAAAATGGCACCACCATGACAAGCTATGAGATTATCTTACCCCACATGGTCAGAAAAGGAAAAGAAACAACACTTCCATCTTCAAAGGAACTCGAAAGAGAAAGGAACATTGTGGTTGGATGAGAACATGATGTCTAAGATAGGGATCAACCACCAAGTGAAGTACTTTCTAGGGTTCATGGACCTTCGAAGATTGTTTGAGATTCGCTACCCCACCTATGTCCAATCTACTCTTCAATTCCTATCAACAATGGACTTTCATTATGAGAATGACTTCGAAACTAGTCTTGGTTATGTGACCTTTTGGATAAAGAATGAAGAGTATATCATCTCGACTAGGAACTTCTGTCGAGTTTATGGGTTCGAAAGGAAGAGAAACAAGATTGGGTTATGGGATGATTTGGATGTAAGCAAGCTATGGAGGACGATAGCATTTGGAGACTATGTTGAAGATGAAGCCACCATAACCAAGATTCGCAATCCAAAAATTCGCTACACAATGAAGTTTTTGGCGAATTTCTTCTTCGTGAATGGGAACCGCCAGTTTATGAGGAAAAATGCTATGCATTTCTTGTTCCAAGGATTGAAGAAGAATCTATGAGAACATGGTGGAAGATGGTTTGACCCCTTGGGAGAAGACACAAACACGGGGATGATCATTGTTGCCATCCTTCTTGAACATGTGGCGGACATTCAATTGCAAAGGAAACCTGTGATAAGAGTTCCTAGAATGCTTACGCTGTTATTCCAATACTTTGGAATATAACTTGAGAGGTGGAAGAACAAAGAATACGATGAAGAGGTCAATGATAAAAACCGCATATAAGGAAGGAGCGTGGACATGCAATATTTTTTGGACCGAAGGTTCATTTTCGGCTTTTGCCCTAGTGGAGAAGTCCTTTATACATTTATGAACATGCATCGGAAATGGCACGTATGCAATATTCCTTTAAAGCCATGGACTACCACTACTGTGACCCCTTCAATAGTCTTCAACCTCCCTCCAAACCTTGCAACAAAAAGAACGGACTTCACTTTCATCCAATCATCCAACTAGACGATGAACAAGAAACGCCCGAACGAGAAGAAGATGAAAAAAAGCTTTGGACATCAATTCCTTAATCAACATTGTGAACCGCTAAACCAAATATCACCTCACGAGCAACTCTTGGAAAATCAACTCAAGTGCAACACTCTACAAATCAAGAAGAACACAAGCATGATTTCGGGGCTTTGGAAGGCAACAAAAGGGAGTGCAAAGTACAACCGCTACGCCTCCTCCATCAATAGCGACGAGGATGATTGCAAACAAAAGAAGCATGTGTTCAAAATGCCGAGATATTCGGTGGCTCACCCGCCCTTGACTATGTAAGAACCGTTAGAGCAAGCGATGCAACCACCGAGAAATTCACTTCAAGAACCATCATGGAGAAGAAACGGAAAGGATCCCATATGCCAAACATCAAGACAGAGGTGGGGATCCTACCGTTATGAAGACCCTGAGCCATCAATTGATTCATCAAGACACTCATATATATGAGTTGCCAAAAGGTACACCCACTATCCCTTGTATATACCATTGCATATTTTCGTTTTATAAATATGTTTTTATTCGTCAATCTCACAGTTTAAAATTCACCGAGACGGTGAAGTTTGAGTCCGAGGAAGGGGCTTAGTACTAATGTTATTTTTATGTTTTCTTTTCTTTACATATTGAGTCTTGCATTGTAGATAGTTATGGCTTATAAAAAATCGAAAAAAATTGAAAATTTTCAAAAAAAAATCCAAAAAAAATTTCAATTTGTTTCCAAAGATTTGCATATAGATTGCATCCATTTGTAAATACTTAGTTTGTTGGAAGCATATATGATTGTATTTTGCATAGGGAACAATGATGAAACTACCTCATAGATAATTGAGTTTTTTAATGAATAATGCCCTCACTAGAAGTAAGATGTTGTCTAGACCATTTTTTGTCTTAGGAAAATCGTGATTGGAATTGACCACTTTAAGGTCTTTGCAAATGTGGAAGTAAGCTATCTTCAATGAATGTTAGAATCTTGCTTATGGACTTTGTCATACTTGACCATGGAAAATCACTACATTTGAGCTAGTTTTAACCATCTTTTACCACTCTTTCTTTGCTCAAATGGCTACTCTTGTCTTTAGAGTAGTGACCTACCCTTTTGAAACCCTAAATCTTCCCTTCAAAACCCCCTACTATTTCGATATATGAGGCCTATTTTGGGAAGTGCACACACGGGCACTTCAATTAACTTCAATCCCGAGTTAATTGAAGTTGAACGACAAAGAGGATACTTCCTTAGAGTTAGCCTCACTTTAAGGATAACTAGAGTTATAGGAGGGAAAAATCTTGGTGGTTTTGGGTTTGTCTAAGTCTTAGAAATGGTCAGTGTGTATTGAGTCAAGTAGATGTTCCTTAGTGCTTATATGATCCTAGGTTGGTAGAAAAATAAAAAGAAAGAAGGAAAAATCGAAAAAAGATAAGAAAAAGAAATGAAAAAAAGACACTATAGATTAGTACTAAGTTTAAGCTCTAACCTTAGAAAATAAAAACTTAGAGAGTCCACCCTTAAAAAGAAAAAGAAACGAAGAATCCAAGTGATTATATAGTGGCTCTTAAAATCAAAAGAAGGTTAGTAGCTAAGAAGTTTAAAAGTTTAAGAATCTCTAGTTGTCTACAAAAAGAAAAAGAATGAGTGAGTTTGGTTCAATAAAAGTTTATGGTTTCTAAATCTAGGATAGGAAGTATATCAAGTAAGTGTCTAGATCTTTAGGAAGCAATGGGGAGGGAGAAATTAGAGGAAATAAATGCTTTGTATGCATAAATTGTTCGGCTACCACCTTGATTTTGCCTATTGTCTTGCACTACTTTTGGTTGGGAGAAACCATTGTAAATCGAGAGAACCCTCTTCTTTTTACACTTCTTTACATAAAACCCTTCTTTGAACTCCAAACCGAATGGATAAGATGCATTTCCTATAGGTAAATAACTCACGCCTAAACTTAATTAAATGTAAAAAGGAATTAGCGATGGGATAGTTTATGGATGCTTAGCTTAGATTCTAAGAGTTGATTTTTTGATGATCATGGAGAAGTACATAGACTCTTAGATTATCTTTGCATCATTTTACTTGTTTTGAGGATATTGGGCATAAGGCATTACTTCTCTTATCTTGGTTTTGAGTTCCCACTTGCAAACATCATTTCCGGGTTTGGTCTTTGTTGTTTGCTTGAGGACAAGCAAAGGAAAAGTCTGGGGGTGTTGATGTGTACATATTTTCATGAATAATTTGATGCATTTTATCTTAGTTTCATCCACATTTAGGTTTTAAATATTGCATATAAGTCTTAGAATCCATAAGTTTGAGTTTAGAGTGTAGTTTAGGAGTATATTGCATTTGCTTATCATTTTCTTTATATTTGTAGGTGCAACTTCAAGATGAATTCATGGAGGCTCTAGACGTGAATCTAAGGTGGAAATGGAGCTAAAAATCAAGGAAAAAAGGAGCTAAATGTTATGGAAGATGTTGGGATCAAGTAGAGCATTCAAGAGGAGGAGGAAGAGACAAAGAGCTGTCAAGGTGCCCAGCTGTCGACCACTTGTCGATGGTGAGCCACTTTTGGGCAACGACTGCCTACTTTGGCGTGAAGAAACCCTTTTTAGGGCACCCATACTCCTTCCTTTTAGTATAAATAGCCAATTATTGAACCAAGAACATAACTTTGATCAACTTTTCATCAACGTTACTTTTCTTTCATCTATTTTTTAGATCTAAACTATTGTAATAACTTCTTGATACTTTAGAGTTATTTGGATCTTTTCTTCTCATCTCTTTCTCTAGATCTATTTGTCTAAGAACCTGGGAGCTCAAAGACCAAACTCTTGTCTTCGGATTTCCATGACTCTTAATGAGTAGATCCTTCTTGGATCTTGAGATATGGTAGGCTAGGGTTAGATCTAGGGTTGTGATAGATGATTAGTCTATATTTTGGCATAGATTCCTACTAGATATAGTTTAGTTCTTTAAAGTTTATTGCTTGCTCATTGACGCCTAGAAGGTGTTCGATTAAATGCTTGAGAGAACTAGATTTATGTTTTTCACCTTGAGCTATGAGAGTAGTTAGCCCAATGGGACATCAAGGTGTTAAATGGCTAGAAGGGCTTGAAGAACATTATCTCATACATGTTTAGATAGGCAATAAATGAGAGTTGAGCCTTGTAATGCGTATAGGGTAATAGATCTTCGCCACGAGAGTGGGTTGATTGATGATAGAGGGATCCTTGGTCTAGGAATACCTTCAATCCTCTAATAAAGTCTTACCAAAGTCCATCATATCACTAGATCGACCCCGGACCGATTACCATTATCTCAAGATTCTACCTTTTTATTGTTTTCATCCAAGTTCACTCCTTTGTTGCTCTACTTGCTTGTTTGTTTAATTATTACTTTCTCTTATGCATTTCCATTATGTTTGGAGACCTGTGACAATCCCCATCTAAATCGCCCACCTAGACTAGGACTCTTATTGTATTCTCTTTTCTTAGGTTCTACTAGTCTAGCTTTCAAATCCTTGGACGACCCTAAAGTACTATAATTGACCTTGTTCTCTTGCGGGATTGAAAGTAGGGTTTAGGTTTACAAATTCTAAATTTTGACAAAATGAACCACGTTACGGGGACAAGTCAATCGATCAGCTTGTAGCCCTAGAGATCGATAAAATGTCCCCTGGACGGTTTTTATTGGCACTTATTCTACACTAAGGAAGCCACTAAGGAGGGTTTGAGCAATCACTGAAGTCATCTCTATATTATGTAAGCCAAGACAATGCTATGTTGATTAGGCGCATTAGATGCCATGTTTGCTGCTTATTTTAGGACTAGATTGTGTGGTTGAAGTGCTTAATTCAGGTGTGCGGTCTTATTATCCCCTAGCATTTTCTACCTTGCTGAGTGACTTTATGTTGTTTACCCCCTTCCTTTTCTTTTCATCCTTTCATGTGAAACTGACTAAAAGTCGGATCAGTTTAACGAGACTTGTGCTGTTTCAGGTCTTATTTTATTTTTGAGAAATTATTTATTTTATATGTTTCAGACTTCATTATGGACATGATTCAGTATTAATAAAGTGGATTTATGGTTATGTTAAGTTATAAGTTAGAGTTAGTGGACCGCCTTTTTGGAGAGAGGATGTGACAGGTGTTACATTTTGGTATCAATTAAGGTTTGTTGTCCCGGTCTGATCTGTGAGTCAGTTAGGAGGTAGAGTAGTATTTAAATTGGATTTTCAAACGATTTTTCAAAATCTTTAGGATTTGGGGATTTTTGGAAAATTAAAAGAGCACTGTTCTATTTAGTATATTCCATTAATTGTTGGGGTTTCTAGTTAAGCGTAAAGCCTAACAAATTTTTTTTTTCTCTTTCTCTTTTTGAACTCTAAGCTCAGTTTTTGTAAAGGGATATGGTCAACAAAGAATACATATTGAGAAGATTCAAGTTTGTGGTTGTCTCAAGAGGTTTAAGGCTTAACATTTTGAAGTTTGGTCTGAAACCAAGTAGAGGAGAATCTAACTCCATAATTCAAGAACGAATTCATCTCAAGTGGAGAATAATCTGTAACGCCCCAAATCGAGTAGTAGGGCTTATCTTTTTAATTTTTCTAGCAAGCCTAATTCTTTTCAAACATTTTTTTAGCAAAAGTCCATCTTTTCTTTTTATTTTTGCCCCATATAGGAAAAGTCAAGGCTCATCACCCTTTTTTCTTCCTTATGTAAAGAGATTCACCCTCTCTTATCTTCTTGGGTATGAAGAAATAAAGCAGTGATTTGCAAGGGGGCCAACAGTCGTTGAATTTTTTCGACGGCTAGCCACCACCCCGCCGCGGTTAAGTTTTTCGGCAAATTTTCCAGCGAGTTCTGGTGAGCTACAATATGTATTCTGGTAAGTCTATTGTTGCCCTTCCCTTTCTGTTTTTTCGGTTAGTCAATCGACCCGACAAATATGGATCTGGTAGATCGTTGACTTTGACAGGTGTTACTGTTTTGATCTGATTAGACCCATTAAGTTCGATTTAGCTACTTTAAGCTTGTTTTGCATGTTTTCTCTTTTCGAGCCTATCTTAAGCTCTTTTCGTTCCGGTTTCAAATTCAGAGTATGTTTAAGCTTCCGAAAGTCCAAAACCTTCTTTTTTAGGTTAAGATGAGGGATAGACCCATATACTCCGCATGCTTTCCTTATTCATTCTGTCTCGTAGAGTTTAGCACCAGAATAAGATTTGTATTGAGTCTGATTGGGTCTTGCTTGCTTGTTTGGATGTTTGAAATTGAATCTAGGGCTTCTAAATGATTTAACACATAGTTTGAACTGCATGTTCCTTCCTATGATTGCATTTGGTGTATATTATATCTATATACATTTCTGGTATATAAGTATGTGGATGCGGCTTGGCAGAGGATATGACGTGGCATTCGTAACTCAGAGCCAGGTATCCCTTGCTTGGCAGAGGGTACAACGAGACGTTCGTAACTCGGAGTCAGGGTTTTTTTCGACTTGGTAGAGGGTACGACAGGACGTTCGTAACTCAGAGTCTTGTTTGAGGAGGATGTGGGGGCAAGTCGACCGGCCGACTCATAGCCCTAGAGATCAATAAAGCGTCCCTTGTAAGTATTTATAGGCACTTATCCTATACTGAGGAAGTTTTTACGGAGGATTTCGACGGTCACTAAATTCGTCTCTATATTATGTAGGCTAGAAGAATTCTATGTTGATTGAGTGTGTTAGGTGCCATGTTTGCTGTTTATTCTAGGACCAAATTGCGTATTTGAGGTGCTTAAGTGGGGTCTACGGACTTATGGTCCCTAACATTTCCTACTTTGCTAAGTGACTTTATGTTGTTCAACCCTTCCTTTTACCTTTTACCTTTTTCCTTTTTCCTTTCATGTGAGACTGACGAGTAGTCGGACGAGCTGAACGAAAACAATGTTGTTTTCGGGGTTCTAATTTTTTGAGACATTATTAATTCTATCTTTTTTCGAGTCTGGTTTCGGTTATTTATATTATTGGTTATTATGGACGTGATTAACTATTAACTAGAGTTTGATCCGCCCGACCGCGCGAGTGTTCTTTTAATTTTTATGTATTTAATTCATAGGTTATTATGTTTAGTTTTTTCGAGTATTGGGTTAGAGATTTTCGGTTGTTTCTAGTTTCGGGTTCGGGTTCTAGTTCAAAAAATTTAGATTTTTAGTTATTCGAATTTTGGGTTTTGGGTTTAGGTTTAGGATTTTCAGGTATTCATAGGGGTTTGGGTATGGGATTTTCGGATTTTTGGGTAATCGTACAAATTCAGGTACGAGTTTGAATTTTGGGATTTTCAAGTTTTTCGGTACTCATACGAATTTGGTTTGCATAATATTCAATACCCAAAACACCGTGAAATAAAACCCGTTGGATTATTTCTTTTTTTAAAAGCATCGATTACTAAACTTAAATTTTTATAGTTTAAATAAATTATTTTTAATGACTCTATCTTTATAACTATATTTTTCATTATCTTCAGAACCTTTTGATTTGTGAAGAAATAATTTTAGTCATTTTATTTTATTTTAATTCATTAGATACACTAGATACATTAGATACATTTAATAACATTTTTAAGACAAATTCATTTTAAAAAAACACACATGAAAAAAGTTGTATACTTTTCTTTTCAGATAAGATAGTGTGAATTTCTAGTTATATTGAGCTATCTGAAATACAAGTTAGGATTTGTGGCACATCATTCTTTGGAGAAGATAAGACATGTGTTAACCTTAAACTTATATTTTAGTTAGGACCGTTTGTATAGCTCCAGTCGGTTTCTGAGTTCGACTCAGGTTTTCTTTGTGTGTTTTGTTTAATATGTTCCAACTCCCAACCACACACTACTATCTTACCAAACCAGTTTGGGGCTTAATGGTATATGATGTAGCATTCAGTGTTATAGACATAATAGTTGCATTTAATGTATATGTTTATGCTATGGTGCTACAATACTTAGTAGATTTGTTTAGTTGTGGACTTGTTGGTAGTGGCTGTTGGACGTTCATATCTTTACAGCACAGTAACAGAGTGTATACAATGAATAGTAACAAGCATATCCACTATATCTAATTCACTTTAAGTAATGAATTTTAAGTTATTAAAGATATTTTAGTTGAATTTCCTTGTTAAAAATACAAAAGAATCAAATCACATCAAATCACATGGTTTTAAGTGCAATTGCAGAGAATTTTTCTACAAAAATCACAACAACTTCCTTAATTCATCAAAATCTTCAAAAAAAACTCATTAAAACTCAAATCTCATCGAATACACAATTCAATACATCCCTTACATTTTTAGCTCCAATTTTTCTTTCTGTTAACCAAGAGGAGTTTTTTTTTTTGTAAAACCACCCTAATAAAATATTAACTTTTTTCACTCCTTAAAATTTAAATAATCAAAGGCCATGGTTATTGGTTTAATTAGCCCTTAAAAAAATCTATTTTCAAAGATTTTAATTTTCGGTGTCCACTTATATGTTACTTGAGGCAAAAAAAAAACTTTATTGCTAATAGATTTTGAATACTAAATGTTCTGATAGTTTATCTAAATATTTTTTTTTTGTTTTGCATGGAATTTTACATGTGCTGTTACGGAATAATATCCCAAATTAGAAAGAAGTGAAAATAGATAAGATAAATAGATTTTTTCATTCATGGTCAATTAGTTTTGAGTTAAATATCTATGTAACTTAATATGGTATCAAAACTGAATCCACAATGTCCAACTTTGTCCACAATTGATCCGACCTAAAATTGGTCTCGTTAATTCATGCTCAAAAATATCGAGATTTAAGGCTAAAAAAGCTATCATCTGAGATAAGTGTATTAAAAAATAATATATTTGACATCGAAAGTTGAAAAGAATCTTTAGCAACATAATGAGTTCCACTCACCACTATTGGAACTCATTTTTGACAATGTGGTTTTCATCACTTTTCCTGTGGATAACTTAGTGGCTTATAAAGCTATAAAATTTGATAAAATATAAAATTAATCAAATATCTCACATTAAAATTTAGAGGTGGAATTTTTTTTTACTTAGAGATGTATTAAATTGAGAATTTGTTGAAATTTGATTTTTAATGAGTTTTTAAAAGATTTTGATGAATTAGGAAAATTGTTGTATTTTTATTTAGAAACTCTCTGCAATTCCACTTAAGGCCATGTGATTTGAGTTTTTGAGGGGTGTATTGAATTGAGTATTAGGGAAGATTTGATTTTAAGTGTTTTTTTAGAAGATTTTCGTGAATTAGAAAAAAAATTTTGATTTGTTTTTAAAATTTTATGCAATCCTAACTAAAACCATGTGATGAAACTCCCTTAAAACACCTTAGAATCACTCAAAATCAACCGCTTAAAAATTATCCAATAACAGTGGATTTGATGATTTATTTTAAAATCACTACTCCAATAACACTGAATTTTGAAAACCTTTTTGAAATTATTTTTTGAATAACATTATATTTCAGATTTTATATAAATCCTCGAAATCATTGATTGAATACTCCCCCTTTTTTGTTTTTAACAAAGGGAATTCTACTAAAATACATTAAATCATTTCAAATATTTTCAATAACATTGGATTTGAAGAAAAAAAAATTAAAATTATCATTTCAATAACATTGAATTTTATATGACTTTTTAAATATTTTTTTCAATAATATAAAATTTCATATTTTAATACAAATCACTCTATATTACTATTTGAATGCATCCCCTTAGTGGAAAACTATAGCAAAGTTTAAAATTTTGGATATGCTATAATGTATTAGGGAAAAGAAATATCAAACTCGAATTGCGAATTTCAATTTGAAATTTGGCAAACGATTTAAAGATTCAAAGATTAATTTCTTTTGACCAAATCTCATTTAAGTTTTATCTATCTTATTAAATATAAGTAAACTACTTTTTCATGTGTTATTTTTTAAATTGAATATATCTTAGAAATTTGATTAAATGTATCTTATATATCTAATAAAATAAAAGAAAAAAATGACTATAATTACTCATTCACATATTCCTACAAATATATTAGAATATTCCAAAAAACATTTCAAGTAATCATTATTAAAATTGTGAACCAACACAATTTAAAATCATCACTTTCACCAAATTTAAATATAATTTGTTTTCCAATTTAATATAAATACATAAATTTTTAAAGGTATTTATATTAAAACTAAATTTTCCAAATAAATTTGTGATAAAAATACAAAAAAACCACAAAGTGATAAAAATTTTAAAAAACCTATTGTATAAAAAAATAATTTATATAAACTATAAAAATTTAAATTTTTTCATCTGATGTATTTTTTAAAAATAATCAAACTGGTTTCGTTTCACGATATTTTGAGCACCGGGTATTATCTGAACCGAGTTCGTATTTGAACTCGTACGAGTATCCAAGAAAAACATGAAAACCCGAATATCCCAAATCTAAATCTGAACCAAAATTAGATATAACTGAAAAATTTAAAAATTTTGAAATTGAACCCGAATTTGAAATGCGAAGTAATCGAAAATTCTGAACCCAAAACTCGAAAAATTTAAACATCATCAAAAATACATAAAAATTAAAAATAACTGCGTGGTCGCGCGGATGAAAGTATGATTATTGATTAAGTCAACATATATTATGTCTCTATATTTTCATTGACCACAAGATCCAAAATAAAAAGTGAATACTTTCGTTAATTGATGTTTAAAGATATTACACATAATTTAAGAAAGTATATAATTTTGTATTTTTTTTTAAACTAAATCATTATTAATGGATGCCTAAATCATTGTGTAAATCAACATAAACCTTCATGGCAACAAAAACTATCCACAACTTAGCAGTTTCTACTTCATTCAACCCTCTTTCATAATCACAAAGATCATCACAACCTATTGAAACGAAGCATTGACACTCATTTGCGATCTCAATATCAACTCAAAAACACCATAGCAATGAGAATTCACCAAGTTAAAACCATACAAAAGGACTTAGGAATTTTCCACAATTTCACCCTTTTGAAATTTCTAAAACTTTATGTAGTGGCTAAATCCTTTAGTAGTCTTTTGCAAAAAGACTTCTCATAACCTCATGAACTCATTGAAATAAAAATCCCTAATTTTTTTTTAACTTTCAAAGTTCTCTAAATTTCTCAAGAACCCTAAACTTTTGATTTCAAAATTCATGCAATTCATACCATTTTGGAGGTTTTCTAGCAATAAAAAGGTTAACCCAACCTTAGCTAAGCATAATCTATCATTAGAAACCACTAAATCATCCTAGAATTGAAATCTAAAAATTTGTTCAAAGAGAGAGATGAGAGTGATTACCCTGTTTTAGAGTTGGGAGAGCTAGAAAATGATGTAAATGAGTAGAGATTATGCTATAGAATACAAAAATTAGATGATATGCAAAAGATTTGGAAGAGATTTGTGAAGATTTGAGATGGAAGTTTGAAAATTTTCTTGGTATGAAGAAGAAGAAAACGACGGAGATGGAGAGGAGAGAGAGAGAGTTTTGTGTTTGTGGGGTTGTTTTAGAAATAAATGTGTGTTTGAAAACTTTTGAAAATCGAAGATTAACCCCACAAAAACCCACTTACGTTGAAGGCTGGCGGTCTGGTGGCGGGTTGTGGACCGCCAGCTAGACCCTACTGGACCGCCAGGCTTGGTCTGGAGAGGGCTGGCGAGCATATGGCTTATTTCATCTCCGAGACCCTTCTTTCGGCTTCTCGTTCACCTATTTGCAAGAACAAATCGAAGAAAGACCCTAAATTATTATTTTAAGGAAATAACGAGACTAATATGTACAAGGATACCATGGGATTGCCTCCCAAGTGTGCTTGTTTAACGACATTAACCTTGACAGTGCTAAGGCCTAGGCATTCTCGGGGTCTGAAAGGGGAACCGTGTTGTGTTCCTTTATCGGTGCATCAACGAGATATCGCTTACACCTTTGGACATTAAACGTGAAATCTCCGCAATCCTTGTTCCAAAGAACGATGGGGCCATATGGTCTTACTTCCTTGATCTTGAAGGGACCGGACCATCTCGACTTGAGTTTTCCGGGGAATAACTTCAACCGGAATTGAATAGCAAAACTTGGTCTCCTTCCTTGAAGTCCCTCTTGATGAGTTTCTTTTCATGAAAAGTCTTAGTCCCTTCTTTGTATATCCTTGAACTCTCATATGCGTCCAATCTCAATTCATCGAGTTCTTCTAGTTGAATCATACGTTTTTCCAAAGCCGTCTTGATATCAAAGTTGAGAATTTTTGTAGCCCATAAAGCTTTTTATTCCAACTCAACCGGTAGATGACAATCCTTTCCATAGAGAAGGTTGAAAGGAGTAGTATCGATTGGTGTCGTGAATGCGATTTGGTAAGCCCATAAAGCATCATCTAGCTTTGTTGCCCAATCATTCCTTGTTTTCCCAACCGTTTTCTCCAAGATAGCCTTGATTTGACAATTTGAAACTTCCACTTGGTCCAAAGTTTGAGGATGTATGGCATAGCTACCTTGTGCTTAACTCTATTTTTCTTTAGCAAACCCTCAAACACCTTGTTGATGAAACGAGATCCTCCATCGCTTATGACCACTCTTAGTACACCAAATCTAGGGAATATGATAGTTTTGAAGAGCATGACCACTACCTTGGCATCGTTTGTCGGAGCATCTATTACTTCTACCCACTTGGAGACATACTCGACCGTGACCAAAACATATTGGTTTCCAGACAAAGATGGGAATGGTCCCATGAAGTCTATGCCCCAAACATCAAACAACTCAACTTCGAAAATTGGGTTTTGAGGCATCTCATTCTGTTTGCTAATGTTTCCTTTCCTTTGACAAGGGTTACATTTAGGTATAAAACTTTGTGTGTCTTTGAACATTGAAGGCCACCAAAAATCGGCTTGTAGAATATTTTGAGCCGTTTGGAATGCAGCAAAGTGACCTCCATAGCTCGACCCATGGCAATGAAAAAAAAATTTTGAGCTTCATTTTCCGTAATACACTTTCTTAAAAGACCATCCTTGCCCTTTCTATAAAGGTATGGCTCATCCTAATAGAAGTGTCGGATGTCTTTATAGAATCCGACATGTGAGATAATTCACAAAATCCGCATACCATGGAAAACTCTCCTCAATTGCCTTCACCTTGTTCATGGAGTCATAAGCAAAGTTTTCTTCAACAAAAGAGAGAATGGCATTGACTTGTTCCTCGAGTAATGAATCATCTATAGGCAATTTTTCATGAACCCTCAACCTTGACAAATGATATGCTACATTGTTGTCTATTCCCTTTTTTCTTTGGTCTCAAGATCAAATTCTTGTAGAAGGAGAATCCATCTAAGTAGTCGCGACTTTGCATCCTTCTTAGCCATTAAGTATCTCTAAGCGGCATGATCTGTGTAGACGATGATCTTAGAACCGACCAAGTAGGAAAGAAACTTCTCGAAGGCAAACACAAAAGCCAAGAGCTCTTTCTCCGTGGTTGCATATTTAACTTGAGTATCATCCAAGGTCCTACTCGCATAGTGAATGACATGGAGCTTGTTATTAATTCTTTTTCCCAACACCGCCCCTACGACATAGTCACTTGCATCACATAAAATCTCAAATGGATGCTCCCAATTTGGAGGTTGAACTATTGGTACACTAATTAAAGCATCTTTTATCCTCTTGAAAGCTTCAAGACATTCTTCACCAAAGTCGAAAGTCGTATCCTTGCATAAAAACTTTGTCAATGGCCTTGCAATCTTTGAGAAGTCTTTGATAAATCTTCGATAAAACTCTGCATGTCCAAGGAAACTTCTTATCCCTTTATCCGTGTTGGATGGCTCAAGCTTGAGTATGAAATCAATCTTTGCGTGATCTACCTCAATGCCCTTGTTTGAAATTCAATTTCCAAGCACGATATCATCTCTCACCATGAAGTGACATTTCTCCCAATTGAGGACGACGTTGTTTTCTTCACATCGTTTCAAAACCCTACACAAATTGGTCAAACAAACACCAAAAGAGGATCCATGGACCGAAAAGTCATCCATGAAAACCTCCATGATATCCTCAATCAAATCGGAAAAGATGGACATCATGTATCGTTGGAATGTAGTCGGTGCATTACATAACCCGAATGACATCCTTCGATAAGCTAAGGTATCATATGGGCATGTAAAGGTCGTCTTTTCTTGATGTTGAGGGTGGATGAGAATTTGAAAGAATCCCGAATATCCATCAAGAAAGAAATAATAAGAATGATTAGCTAATCTTTCAAGTATTTGATCAATGAATGGCAATGGAAAAATATCTTTTTGAGTTGATGCATTCAACTTTCGATAATCTATGCGCATCCTATGATCCGTAATTTTCCTAGTTGAGATCAATTCATTGTTATCATTCTTAATTACGATTACTCCTCATTTCTTGGAATTACATGGACCGGGGATATCCAAGTAGTATCTGAGATAGGGTAGATAATCACCGAGTCTAGTAGTTTCAAGATCTCCTTTTTCACAACCTCTTTCAAGTTAGGATTTAACCTTCTTTGGTGCTCAATTGATGATTTCGATTCATCTTCTAGATAGATTCTACGCATGCAAATAGAAGGAGATATGCCTTTTATATCATCGAGTGAGTAACCTATAGCCTTCCTAAGTTTCCTCAATTCTTGTAAGAGTAATTCAACCTCGTGATCATGCAATTTATTGCTTATTATGATCAGGTAAGTAGAGTTGGGACCTAAAAATTTGTACCTTAGCCCCAATGGTAGAGATTTTAGCTCCACTTTTGGTGCCCTGAGCTCGATCCAATCATCTCCCTCATTTGGTCTTGCATTGATGATCTCTTTAGCTTGTTCAAGCTCTTCACCTTCAATTAATTCCAACGTGCAAGTACTCTTCATCAAAGGCTTGTAGGAGTCTAGGATCTTCTCATACCCATTCACATCCTCATTGTAGATTACCCTCTCTTCCTTTGGCATTGTTAGAGCTAATTACAAAGCATCTTGAGCATTCAAATCTTCCAAGTATTCATCCGCCATTTGCTCTAGAATGTCATAGTAAAACACTTGACCATCAATGGTTGGTTTCTTCAAAGCCTTCTTTACATTGAAGCTAAGCATCATATCATCCAAATGAAGATCAATCAAGCCTTTCTTGACATTAATGATTGCTCCAACGTTGGAGAGGAAAGGTGTTCCTAAGATAAGCGGATCGGTTGGTTCCTTTTCCATTTCAAGCACAATAAAATCTGTTGGAACCTTACAATTACCAGCAACCAAATTCACATCTTCGAGCATTCCAATAGGGTACCTAATGGATCTATCCGCGAGAATCAGTGCAATCTTGGTCTTCTTGAAGTTAGTGAGTCTGAGCCTTTGAGAAACCGACAACAACATTAAGCTTACACTAGTTCCTAGATCAACCAAACATCTACCAAATCTTATTGGTCCTAAAGAGAAAGGTAAACTGAAACTACCGGGATCATCCATCTTTTTAAGAGAATAGTTTTGGATGATAGCACTACGCTCGTGAGTCACCACTACCTTTGACTCTTCATAAGCGACTCTCTTGGTCATGACGTCTTTAATGAATTTGGCAACTAGCGGACAATGCATAATTAAGTCTATGTTGGGGTCAAAAACTGTCCCGACGAAATCGATGCCTGAAAAGGGTCTCGGAAAGGATGCTTCTCTTTCGGACGTGGGAATCGTAAGGATATCTGAAAGCTCCAAGATTCCCATCGTTCAGACTGTCTCTTCTCGACCTGATTTCAAAGTTTCGGGGACTGTCAATCATGGTCAATCTCCGAATAAAGTCTGTCCATCCGCAAGCAACTAAAGCATCTAAGTG